>PISX010004566.1:0-119502 GCA_004024625.1 Mellivora capensis
AGGGAGAGGGAGAAGCAGACTCCCCACCAAGCAAGGAGCCTGACGCGGGACTCGATCCCAGGACCCCTGGATCATGACCTGAGCTGCAGGCACACACTTAACCTTTGAGCCACCCAGGCGTCCCTCTCGCTCACACAACTCTTGATGTCATAGCAGCGTGAGGGGCAGCCCAGGATGGCCTCAAGGAAGCAAGGAAGTTTGACAAGGAGCATGACTGATGGTGAAAAAGCATCTGCGTGTTTCATTTTCTTCAAGAGCATAATGCATTCTAGTAACTGCTCAGCCCGGAAGGGATGTCCAGCGCATGATGTAGTTCACTGAGGGGCCTGGGAACAGGGGAGAAAGAGGCCCAGGGGCATGCTTGGAATTGCTCAGAGACCCAGGAGGAAATTCATGCAGCGACGCCAAAACCGAGATGCAGTCACCAGAAGACAGTCCCACCTTACCGGACTCCGCGCAAGTGCAGGTTGGCATCTGGGCCCTAAAGTTAGCATACGGATTCACTCCTTCGGCTTTGCTGGACCATCACCGACCTACAACAAACCGCTGGTACTTCCAGTGTTCGGTTCCTCGCATCCTCTCCGGCCTTCCGGATGGGCAGCCTCCCTCATACACCCGTTCGGGTGGGTTCATAGTGGGAGCTGGTTGTCCCGTTTTGTTTTGCATTTCCCTGGGGGCTGCTGCTTGTTGACAATCTTTCCTGTTGCTTCTTTGGCGTCCGTGTATCTTCTTTTATGAAGAGTCTGTTCAAAGCTCTTGCCAGAGTTTTTATTGGGTGGCTTTCCACATTTTCAGTGCATGGTGGGGCGCCTGGGTGGCTCAGTCTGTTACCCCGCTCAGCGATGAGCCTGCCTCTCCCCTTCCTCTGCCTGCTGCTCCCCCTGCTTGTGCTCTTTCGCTCTCCGTCAAATAAATAAAATATTTTAAAATAATAAATAAAATTTTAAAAAAGAGTCTGGTGACTCTGAAGATTATCCCTGGGGATAATAGATAATAGTCGATCCCCTGCTGTATGACCTCTATATATGAAGGGGGGTAAATAAGTGTGCATACCTTGGAGGGTAGTGCTGAGTGTTAAGTACTTAAGACAGGTCAAGTCAGGGGCACCTCGGTGGCTCAGTCGGTTAAGCGACCCACTCTTGATTTCCACTCAGGTCGCGATTGCAAGGTCATGAAATTGAGCCCCGAGGTGGGCTCCATGCTCAGCTGGAAGTCGGCTTGAGATTCTCTTTCTCTCTCACTCTGCCCTTCCCCCACCTCTTGCGTTCTCTCTCTCTCTCTCTCTCTCTCTAGAATAAATAAATAAAAAGAAAGAAAAAAAGACAGGTAAAGTCAGTAGGGAACTGATCTGGAGCCCTAGAGAAATCAGCTGTGGAGACTCAGAAACAGCTGGGAGGAGGCGTTGAGGATGGCTAAGTGCTACAATCATTTAGTCATTCAACAAACAGCCATTGTGCGTTAGTTGTGTTCCAGCACAAGAGGCACAAGGGAATGGGGATGTCTGGTTTCTCTTGTCATCGCTAGCTCTAGGTGCCAGCGTGTTGCAAGGGATGATGGATGTTCTTAAGAGAATAATGGAATCAGGAGAGTCATAGCTCTTGTCTGTGGGGCTTTCACTCTTTTTTTTTTTTTTAATTTATTTATTTGTCAGAGAGAGAGGGAGAGAGAGCGAGCGAGCCCAGGCAGACAGAGTGGCAGGCAGAGGCAGAGGGAGAAGCAGGCTCCCCACCGAGCAAGGAGCCTGATGTGAGACTCGATCCCAGGACGCTGGGATCATGACCTGAGCCGAAGGCAGCCGCTTAGCCGACTGAGCCACCCAGGCGTCCCGGGGGCTTTCACTCTTAAAGGGGCCCCAGGATTCATGAGTGATGACACAGTAAATCAGGAGTTATTACAACTGTGGTCAGGGGGAGACCGAGAACAGATAAAGGGCCCTAGCCCGGGGCGCCTGGGTGGCTCAGTCAGTTAAGCATCTGCCTTCAGCTCAGGTCGTGATCTCTGGGTCCTGGGATGGAGCCCCACATCAGGCTCCCTGCTCAGCGGGAAGTCTGCTTGTTCCTTTCCCTCTGTCCCTCCTCACCTCCCAGCTCTTGTGCTCACTCTCTCTCTCTCCCTCTCTCTCCTTCTCAAATAAGTAAATAAAATCTTTTTAAAAAATAAAATAAATAAAGGGCCCTGGCCCCATGGAGGTCAGGACAGGCCTCAGGGCGGATGATGGGCAAGTTGAGGCCTGAAGGGGCGGAGGCATCAACTGGTGATACTAGTTTCCCACACTCTTGTAATAAACTAAAACAAAGGGGTGGCTTGAGACAGAAATGGATTCCCTCACAGTCCTGGGAGCTCGAAGTCCACAGTCAAGATGTCAGCAGGGCCACACTCTCTCTGAAGGCGCCAGGGGAGAAGAGAGACTGCTTCCCTGCCTCTTTCCTAGCATCTGGCCATAACTGGCATCTTTGTTTTATAGGTGAATAACCCCAGACTCTGCCTGCATGGCCCCTTGGCCTTCTTCCCTGTGTCTGTGTCTGTCTGTCTTCTCTGCTTACAGGGACACTGGTCCCTAGCCTTCTTGGATCCAGGGCCCACCCTAATCCAATATGACCTCAGGTTCCTGGGGTTAGGACTTCAACATATCTTTCTAGGAGACACAATATAGCCCAAAGGCAGGTCGTCCTGGGAAAATACTGGGATTTGGGATCTGAAGTGGTGGCCCCAGTTGGTAGCAGACAAGTCTGGGGCAACCCAGTTGGGGGGGGTCCTTGGGGTGGGGGTGGCTGGCCACTGGTTTGCTTAAGAGGATGGGCCATTGCAGGAGGGGGAGGAGGGGGAGAGGAAGGGAAGAAGGAGTAGAAAGAGGAGGGTTAGCTCAGATGGAGATACAGAGCAGGCCCTGAACAGCTCCAGGGGGCCAACTGGGATTCAGGCAGAGGTTGTCCAGGGAGGGAGGGACCCAGGGGACCAAGCGCATCTGGGATGTCACATGTCTGGACGTGTGCTGTGGTTGTATTTCCTGCACTGTCCAATCCAGGAGCCGCTGGCCACACGGGGCTGGGGAGCACCTGAAATGTGGCCAGTCCAAATTGAGACGTGCTATGGGTGTGAAACACACACAAAGCTTTTGCAGACAGTGCCAAAAAAGGTAAAATAGCTCAATAATCATTTTTTATACTTAGTACATGCTGAAATGATAATATTTTGTGTATATGGAGTTAAATAAAAAATACTGTTAAATATAATTTTAGGGGTGCCTTGGTGGCTCAGTTGGTTAAGTATTTGCCTTCAGCTCCGGTCGTGATCTTGGGGTTCTGGGATCGAACCCTGTGTCAGGCTCCTTGCTCAGCGGGAAGCCTGCTTCTCCCACTGCCTGCTGCTCCCCCTGCTTGTGCTCGCTCACTCTATCAAATAAATAAACAAAATCTTTAAAAAACAAATAAACAAACCCTTAATTTTACCTGGGGTGCCTGGCTGCTTTAGTGGGTGGAGCGCATGACTCTCGACCTCAGGTTAGTGAGTTGGAGCCCCACATTGGTTGTATAGGTTATTTAAAAATAAAATAAAGGGGGCGCCTGGGTGGGTCAGTGGGTTAAAGCCTCTGCCTTTGGCTCAGATCATGATCTCAGGGTCCTGGGATAGAGACCTATATCAAACCCTCTGCTCTGTTGGGAACTTGCTTCCCCCTTCCCTGCTTGCCTCTCTACTTGTGATCTCTGTCTGTCAAATAAATAAATAAATAAAATTTTTAAAAATAAATAAAAATAAAATTAATTTTACCTGTTTTTTAAACTTTTTTTAAAGATTTTATTCATTTATTTGAGAGAGAGAGCACATAAGCAGGGGGAGAGGGAGAAGGAGAAGCAGACTCCCCGCTGAGCAGGGAGCCCAATGTGGGGCTCGATCCCAGGACCCCGGGTTCATGACCCAAGGTGTAAGCAGAGGCTTAACTGACTGAGCCACCCAGGCGCCCCTGAATTTATTTTTTATTGAGATATAATCAACATATAACATTGTATTAGTTTCAAGTGTGCAACATGATCTGGTATTTGTATATATTGCTGAATGATTGGCACATTAAGTTTACTTAATATCCTTTACCTCACATAGTTACAAACTGTTTTTCTTATGAGAGCCTTTTTTTAATATATAAGATTTTATTTATTTATTTGAGAGAACGCGAGCGAGAGAGTATGAGCAGAGGCAGAGGCAGGGGCAGAGGGAGAGGGAAAAGCAGGCTACCCAATGAGCAGGGAGCCAGATGTGGGACTCAATCCTAGAACTCTGGGATCATGACCTGAGCAGAAAGCAGATGCTTAACCATCTGAGCCACCCAAGGACCCCAGATTTTATTTATTTTTTTATTTAAAAAAATTTTTAAATATTTTATGTATTTATTTGACAGAGAGAAATCACAAGTAGGCAGAGAGGCAGGCAGAGAGAGAGAGGGAAGCAGGCTCCCTGCTGAGCAGAGAGCCCAATGTGGGGCTCGATCCCAGGACCCTGGGATCATGACCTGAGCTGAAGGCAGAGGCTTAACCCACTGAGCCACCCAGGCACCTCGTTTTTTTTTTAAGTAAACTCTACACCCAACCAGGGTCTCAAACTCACAACCATAAGATCAAGAGCTGCACTTTCCACTGAGTGAGCCAGGCGCCCCTAAGATCTTTTTATTTTATTTATTTTAAAGTTATATTTATTTAAGTTATGGCTACACCCAATGTGAGGCTCGAACTCATGACCACGAGATCAGGAATCCCAAGCTCCACCTGCTGAGCCAGTCAGGTGCCCCACGTTTGGCCTTGTTCAGATTCCACCTGTGAGAGCCTGCACAGTATTTGCGCTTCTCTGTCTGACTTAACTCACTCAGCATAATGCCCTCAAGGTCTACCCACATTGTTGCGAAAGGTAGGATCTCCTTCTTTTTTTATTTTATTTTATTTATTTATTTGACAGAGAGAGAGAGCGCGAGAGCACAGGCAGAGTGAGTAGCAGGTAGTGGGAGAGGCAGAGGGAGAAGCAGGCTCCCCACTGAGCAGGGAGCCCGCTGCAGGGCTTGATCCCAGGATCCCGGGAATATGACCTGAGCTGAAGGTAGATGCTTAACGACCAAGCCACCCAGGCATCCCAGATTTCCTTTTTTAAGGCTGAGTAATAGTCCACTATATGGATAGACACCACGTGTTCCTCCTCTAGCTACTAAAGGACAGTCTGGGGGTTTCCGGGGGCTGACTATTGTAGATGATGCTGCACAAACACGGGAGAGCAGGTATCTCTAGGAAATCCTGTCTCCATTTCCTTCGGGTAAATACTCAGACATGGGATTGCTGGATGCTATGGTAGCTCTCTTTTTAATTTTTGGAGGATCCTCAGTATTGTTTCCCACAGTGGCTGCACCAGCACACATTCCCATTAACTGTGCCCCGGGGATCCCTTTCCTATCTTACTACACTTACCATCTTTTTCATAATAGCCATCCTGACGGGTGTGAGTTGACATCTCCTAGTGCTTTTGATTTGCCTTTTCCTGGTGACTGATGATGTTACGCACCCTTTCGTGTAGCTCTTGGCTAGTTGTATGTCTTCTTTGGAAAACTGTCTATTGAGATCCTCTGCCCGTTTTTTAATTAGATTGTATTTTTCTAACAGGGCTACTAGAATTTCAAATATTATAGTCACGTTATGTATCTACTGAACACCACCGCTCTAGGATTTTGTTTTGTTGTTGTTGTTGTTGTTGTTGTTGTTCGGTGTGTAGAAACTGTTCATAAGCATAACTTGATAGGGGCACTTGGGTGGCTCAGTCGGTTAAGCACCCGACTCTTGATTTCCGCTCAAGTCATGATCTCAGGGTTATGAGATCGAGGCCCGCCACAGGCTCCGCACGGGACGTGGAGCCTGCTTGGGATTGTCTCTCTCCCTCGCCCTCTGCCCCTCCCCATTCCTCTCTAAAAGTATAAAAAATAAATAACTTGTTAAATAGGTTCTTTCAGCTGTTGGATGGATTAGAGGAGTCAGAGGAGGCAGCCGGCTGCTAGTGATTAGGGCCAGACTGGCAGGGGAGTGGTGATAAGAATGTCAATCATCCGGGAACCCGTTAAGCATCTGCCTTCGCTCTGGTCATGATCCCAGGGTCCTGGGATCAAGCCCTACGTGGGGCTCCCTGCTTGATGGTGGGTCTGCTTGTCTCCCTCTCCCTCTGCCCCTCTCCCACAAATCATGCACACATTCTCTTGGGCTCTCTAATAAATACATAAAATAAAATCTAAAACAAAAACAAAAACAAAAAGCCATGTCAAGAGCAGCAACACTTCACGCTGAAGTTGTGGCTGGTGTGAGCCTGGCCCTGTTCTTTGCATTCTGCATATTCCTTTCATCGTTCTCCCAAACCTTAGGAATTAGGCACTGTTATTAAGCCCATTTGGCAGATGAGGAAACTGAGGTCTAGGGAGGCAGTGTCACCTGACCGCCACGTCTGCCTCGGTGACCATGACTATTGTGCTGCTTCAGGAGTGTGAGGACAACTGGGGACAGACAGACTCTGGTAAAGGAAGCAAGGGAGGCTGAGGGGTAGGGGAGGGGCAAGGGAATGGGAGGAAAAGCCAGTGGGGATGAAATGCAGGATCAGGTAGGGGCACACCGAACCTGGGTAGCCTGGGGGACATTCCAAGGGGGACACAGGTAGAGGCTGGACTCCGGGCTGGGGCCAGAGACCCAGGCGGAGAGATGAGGTGGTTGTATTCATTGGGAAGGGAGAATGAAGGGCAAGGACTCCAGGTCCCCACCGTATCTCCTGAGGAATCAGCTCGACCATGGGGGGGGTGGTCAGCCACCAGATCAAACAGAAGCGGGTCACCTATGGCCCCCATAAACCATCTGTTCCTTGCAAAAAGTTCTTCTTTCCATTCCATATGTTATTTGTTGCACTTACTGCATTGTTGAGCACCTACTGTGTACATGCAGGCCACGGGCTGAGTGTTGAGAAGCCAGCAGTGACCAAGATGGACAGAGTCCCTAGGCCTCGTGGTGTGGTAGGGACAGAGGTCATAAATATATATATATATATATAAATAATTGGTGCTCTGGTCAATGTTTGTATCTCCCCCTAAAATGCATATATTGAAACCCTAACCCCCAATGTGAGGGTATGAGGAGATGGGGCTTCTGGGAGATGGTCAGGTATTAGATGAGCTCATGATGGTAGAGAATCCATGATGGGGTTAATGCTAAAAGGAAGAAGACAGGAGATCTCTCTCTCTCTCTCTCTCTCTGCCTCCCTCAGCCAGCATACAGCAGAGAAAGGGCATGTGAGGACATAACCAGGACCAGGGCCCTCACGAAGGTCTCGGCCATCCTGGCACCCTGATCTTTTGCTTCCGCCCTCCAGGATCATGAGAAAGAAATGTTCGTTGTTTCAGCCACCCAGTGCGCAGTATTTACAGAGCAGCCTGAGCTGACTCAGGTTGTGATAACTGTTCTGGGGCGGGAGGGAGGGGAGACAGGGAAGATGGGAAGATGAAAGGAGTCCAAAGGTGGGAGTGGGGTGGATTTTGATCACTGTCAGCCTGCGGGGATGACATTTGAATAATCTCCTGATGGAGGTCCAGGAGGAGGCAGCCATGCAGCGATCTCAAAGATGGGAGGGCTAGGCGGGCAGGGGGAACTGTCTGAGCAAAGGTCCTGGGGTGGGATTGTACATGTTGGGTTTGAGAAAGGAGGCAGGTGTGGCTGAAGGGAGGCGCAGTGAGGAGACAGCGGAGGGAAAGTCAGGGAAGTGACTGTCTTTTTGCAGCCTCTGTACATCCCACAGCCTCATCCGAGTTCCTTCAGCTGGCTGAGGACAGTGCCCTCAGGGTGGCCACTAGAGGCCACCCTCTCTGCACTGTCATCTGCCTCTGAGGTTTCGCTTGGTTTCCTCTGACTGCCTCAATGCCATGCTAAGGCGCTTTACACGGATGAGCTCAGCTCGTCCTACTAACATTCCTGAGTCACATGCATTGAAAAATCTTACAGCTCTATTGAGTTATAACTGACACACAATAAATCACACACATTTCACGTGTAGGATCTGATGAATTTCCACATCTTGTAACCCAGCATCACGACCAAGATACGTTTACTAAACGTATTTTGATCTCAAAAAGTTATATTCTAAGCCCCTTTTGTCCCTCCCTCTAGCCTCTCCCCACCCCACCCCCAGACACCCCGAAACTGATCTGCTTTCTGTTCCTAGAGATGAGGCTGCATTTTCTGGAGTTTTAGGTACCGGGAACCAGAGAGTCTATACTTGTCCTTTTTATCTGGCTTCTTTTCCTCCGCAGAATTATCACGAAGATTCGTCTGTGTGGTTGTATTTGAGCCCTTTTTGCTCCTGAGGGAACTGAGGCCCAGAGGGGTGTGGCTTGGGGTGTGAGGAGGAAGGGGGAGGAGGAGGTGTCGCGCAGGTTTGGCCCCAGAGCGATGCGGGTCCCGGGGACGCAGGCCGCGGAAGGGCCCCCCGGCGGGTGCGCCGCGGGCAGGTGCACGCAGGCACCGGGCCGCCCCGGGGCCGCCCCAGGGTCGGCCTTTCCCAGCACGCCGTCGGGGGCGGGGCCGGGGCGGGGCCGGGGCGGGGCTTCGCGGCTCTGGGGCCTCGGATAAGGGCCTGCGGGGGGGCTCGGGCGCGCCTGGGCGCTGCGATAGGGCGCTGGGGTGTGCTCGCGGGGCGCCGCGGGGAGGCGCCGTGGCCGAAGGTTCTGTCGCGGCTACCCGGAACCGGGGCCGGCGACCCAGGCTGGGGCCGGGCCGGGCGGGGCGGGGCGTCCGGCCGTGTCACGCCCGCCTGGCTCCCGGGGCCAGGGCCGCTAAAATGGCGGCGCCGGCGGTGACAGCGTCCCGCGCCGGGCCCGGGGGCCCGGTCGCCGCGTCGGGGGCCGACTAGCGCCTTCCCGGGCGCCGCGGCCCGGCCCCCTGGGCGCTCGCGCGCGGCCCCCACCCGGGCCCTCGGTCCGCCCTCCCCGTGCGCCCATGAACTCCGTGTCGCCGGCCGCCGCGCAGTACCGGAGCGGGAGCCCGGAGGACGCGCGCCGCCCCGAGGGCCGCAGGCCGCGGGGCCCCCGGGTTCCGGACCCCAACGGCCTGAGGCCCTCTGGAGCCAGCGGCCCAGCTCTTGGCTCGCCCGCGGCCGCCCCTGGGGAGCCGGACGAAGTGGACAAGTTTAAGGCGAAGTTCCTGACGGCCTGGAACAACGTCAAGTACGGTGAGGAGGGGGCGGGCCCGGGGCTTGGTTTCTGAGATAGGAGCTGGCCGAGGGTTCGGGCAGGCAGGGGGCTTAGAGGCCGGTGGGAGTCGAGGGGTGGCCGACCCTGGCCCTGCCGAGTATTCTACCATTTACTCTCCTCCTGTGAGTCACCTGTGGGTCCCCCGCCCTGCTCCGGGCAGACCAGCAGCAGGTCCAAAAGGAAATGTGTTTTCAAGTCTATGCCATTCCCGTGTGACCTTGGGCAAGGTTTTTTCCTCTACTGTGCCTTCATTTTTCCCCTCTGTAAAACGGATACAAGAAGCCGAACTGCTTTATTCACCCTGAATTGATGGCAAACACTTACGTGGTGATTACTAGGGTCCCTGCCTCCATCAGAGGGGAATATGGCATGGCTTGCCCTGTACCAGCCCTGAGCTGGGACCTGGGAGACCGTGAGGTGGGGTGAGGGAGGGGGGTGGATGGAAGCATGAACTGTCACGTTACATGTCTGTCAAGCCGGTGCTTCATCTGGCTGGGTGCTGCCCCACGTCTCCCCAGGTTGGGCAGTCAAAAGCCGGACCAGCTTTAGCAAGATCTCCAGCGTCCACCTCTGCGGCCGCCGCTACCGCTTCGAGGGCGAGGGTGAGCTGGGGACCCCAGGCCAGGCTCGAGGGAGACCTTGTGCTCCAGGTGGCCGCTGACAAGCCTACATCTTGTAGGTGACATCCAGCGTTTCCAGCGGGACTTTGTGTCCCGCCTGTGGCTCACGTACCGCCGGGACTTCCCGCCCCTCGCTGGAGGCTGCCTGACCTCGGACTGCGGCTGGGGCTGCATGCTGCGCAGTGGGCAGATGATGCTGGCCCAGGGCCTGCTGCTGCATTTCCTGCCCAGAGGTGAGCGCCGGAAGGGAGGGCACCCGGCAGTGTCGGGCCAGGCACGCAGGGCAGCAGGGTCAGAACTGTTTGTAGACTAAGCTTAAAGGTTTGTGAGATGGTGTGCCGAGTATGTTTCTGGGGGGAGCGAGAGTTGATACAATAAGGTTCAGGATTGTGAAAATTGCTGGTAAAGCTGGGGCGGCAGGAACGTTAGAATTGTACAGAAAGCATGAGCAAATGGGAACGGTGCCCACCCCCACCCCACCAGCACCCTTTGACTCTGTACTCCATCCCCAGACTGGACCTGGGCTGAAGGCTCAGGCCTGGGACCCTCTGAGCCATCAGGGCTGGCCTCTCCCAACCGTTACCGTGGGCCTGCACGCTGGGTGCCTCCGCGCTGGGCCCAGGGCACCCCCGAGCTGGAGCAGGAGCGTCGGCACCGGCAGATCGTGTCCTGGTTCGCCGACCACCCCCAGGCCCCCTTTGGCCTACACCGGCTGGTGGAGCTTGGGCAGAGCTCAGGCAAGAAGGCGGGGGACTGGTATGGGCCGTCTCTGGTGGCACACATACTCAGGTGAGGGCCGTTGCAGGGGACACGGGAGCCACACTGGGTTCCCGCAAGCACTCAGGCCTTCCCTGTCACCCGCCAGGAAGGCTGTGGAGAGCTGCTCGGAGGTCACCCGCCTGGTGGTGTATGTTTCTCAGGACTGCACAGGTAAAGAGACTGGAAACCAAGGTCCCAGAGTTGTCACCCTGAGCCGGTCACTACCTACCTTCCTGGGGCAGAGGAAGCCTGGGAAAAGATTTGAGACCCACACAGGGGAGGTGGGAGGTGCTCAGGATCCCCCACGGCCTCTGGAACCAGAACAGGAAACGTTAGGGGCTTCTCGGCAAGTGGAGAAGAGAAGATATAAGGACTTCCCTCTCTCAGGTCCAATTTACTCTTACTCTGTAAACAATTCTAACACGTACAAATGTCTGCTCTCTGACGCAAAGCATTGTGAGGATTAAGTGAGTCAATAATATAAGTTAAACTCTTAGAGCAGGGCTTATCACACAGTGAGTGTTAGCTAAATATTATTATTATTGTTCCCCACTCTCCTCCAAATCAGTTTTGTTGTTGTTGTTGTTGTTGTTTTTAAGATTTTATTTGTTGGGGCGCCTGGGTGGCTCAGTGGGTTAAGCTTCTGCCTCCGTCTCAGGTCGTGATCTTAGGGTCCTGGGATTGAGCCCTGCATCAGGCTTTCTGCTCAGCAGGGAGCCTGCTTCCCCCTCTCTGCCTGCCTCTCTGCCTACTTGTGATCTCTTTCTATCAAATAAATAAGTAAAATCTTAAAAAAAAAAAAAGATTTTGTTTATTTGATAGAGAGAGAGAGAGAGTACAAGCAGGGGGAGCAGCAGGCAGAGGGAAAGGCAGAAGCAGACTTCCTGCTGAGCAGGGAGCCCGACCTGGGACTCCATCCCAGGACTCTGGGATCATGACCTGAGCCGAAAGCAGAGGCTTAACCGACTGAGCCAACCAGGCACCCCTCCTCCAAATCAGTTTAGATGGGGTCTTCATTAATAGGAGCCTTAATGGATTGGTGTCAGAGAATTTACAAAACCTATAAATTTTTATATAAAATTGTAGATATTAGACATGTAGACAATATTTGATTTTCATAGATGACCAGTATCTTAGTCCGTTTGGGCTGCTGTACCAAATATGCCACAGATGGGATAGCCTATAAATATAGGAACTTATTTCTCATTGTTCTGGGGGCTGGGAAGTCCCAGATCAAAGCACCAGCAGATTCGGTGTCTAGTGGTGACCCACTTCCTAGTTCATTTTGCCGCCTTCTCACATGATGGAAGGGGCAGGTGAGCTCTCTTAGGTCCTTTTTATTTTTTTATTTTATTTTTTAAAAGATTTTATTTATTTATTTGTCAGAGAGAGAGCGAGCACAGGTAGACAGAGTGGCAGGCAGAGGCAGAGGGAGAAGCAGGCTCCCCGCTGAGCAAGGAGCCCGATGTGGGACTCGATCCTGGGATGCTGGGATCATGACCTGAGCCGAAGGCAGCCGCTTAACCAACTGAGCCACCCAGGCGTCCCATCTTAGGTCCTTTTTATACAGGCACTAATTCCACTCATGAGGATTCCATCTTCATGACCCAGTCCCCTCCCAAAGGTCCCACCTCTTAATACCATCACTTTGGGGATTAGAATGTCAGCATCTGAGTGTTGGGGGGACACAAGCATTCAGGCCATAGCAGCCCTGTTTCCAGAAGGGGTTGAATCCCCTTTTCTGGAAGCCAGAAGGGGGCTTACTTAGCAGCCAGGGAAGAGGTACCCAGAGCTCCCATTTCCATATTGGCAAAGTCACATGCTGAGTAAGTAAAGACTAACCAGCCCTGGAATTGGGGAGGTGCTCTGGGCTGCGGGGAAGGCTCTCTGCTTCCCCCTGGTCTTATGTTCTTCATCGAAATCTTAGGGCCTCAGTTGTCCTCTCTGTAAAATGGAGAGGTCTGCACCTGCCCCAAGGCCCTGGAATCGTCGAGGGGAGAGTTTGGGTGGGTGGGGCACCCGAAAGACGACCTTCTCCGCTGATGACAGGAGTGGCACCCTACGAAGTGGCACAGGCATATGGAGGGCCACTCTCCAAGGCCTGAAGGGTGGGTAGGAACGTGACCTGCTGCATTGTCTTCCCAGTGTACAAGGCAGATGTGGCACGCCTGGTGGCCAGGCCGGACCCCACAGCTGAATGGAAGTCTGTGGTCATCTTGGTGCCGGTGCGGCTGGGCGGCGAGACTCTCAACCCCGTGTACGTGCCCTGTGTGAAGGTGGGTGCCGTCAAGTTCCACTAAGCCTCCCCTGGGAACCGCACAGGCTTCGTAGCTTGGGTGAGGTGTTTCTGGGGCCTTCATCTGTCCATCTGTTTGTTCAGTAGTCGGGGAGCACCTAGTACGTGCCAAACAGTGTCCCAGCGGCTGGGTTTCAGAGGGGAAGAGGCAAACGTTTGTGCCCTCTGGGATTAGACATTCTACTGGAGGACGGACGGACAGTGGGGGTCTGAAACCAAACTGACAGCCATGGCATTACGCCTTAGATGCTAGAGGAAGGAAAGCTAACACTGTGAGGGGCAGAGGGGGGAAGCCTGCAGCCTAGGAAAGCCCCTCTCCAGCCAAGGCAGATGAGGAGCCAGGGCACTTCAGGCAAAAGGAATGGCAAAGCTAGAAAAACCCTGGGTTGTTTTCACTCAGAATAAAGGCCAAAGTTCTCCCTACAGCCTGCAAGGTTTTGTACCATGCCCCTGCCCATGCCTTGACCTCATCTGCCCCTGTTCTCCTTCCCACTTCTCTCTGCCCCCACCACACGAACCTCCTCACCTTTCTCAGAATACACTGGCCTCAGGGCCTTTGCACTCACTGTTTCAGCTGCTTGGAGTGCTCTTCCCCAGAGATGCACTCCTAACTCCCTCTTACCTCCTTCCGATCTTTGCCCCAATGTCACCTCAGTGAGGCCTTTCTGACGCCCCTACTTAAAATTACAAAGCCCCTTTCCCTTCTTTATTCTTCTCCCAGTGTTACTGCCTACAGACACATGGCAAAACTTGTCTTGTTCCTTGTTTATCTCCTACAATGGAATATCAGCTCCTCAAGAGGGGGCTGGATCTGCACACATTGGGGGTTTGCCAGGTGCTTCTCTAGGGCCTGACAGCACCTGCCCAGAGCTGCCTCTGCCCGCTTTTCCCCCTGCAGGAGCTCCTGCGTTCCGAGCTGTGCCTAGGCATCATGGGGGGCAAGCCACGGCATTCACTGTACTTCATCGGCTACCAGGGTAAGCCCACCCCATTCCACCCCCACCCCCCCACCTCGCCTTCCTCAGCCCCCCCCCCCATGCCTCCATCCCTGCAGACGACTTCCTGCTCTACCTGGACCCCCACTACTGCCAGCCCACCGTGGATGTCAGTCAGGCTGACTTCCCCCTGGAGGTGAGCCGGGTGGATCCCCAGGGTGGGGCTGGGGAAGGTGGAGGGGGCTGGGGCCCTGAGCTTCCCTCATTTGTATGCCCCAGTCCTTCCACTGCACCTCACCCCGAAAGATGGCCTTCGCCAAGATGGACCCAAGCTGTACAGTGGGGTTCTATGCTGGAGACCAGAAGGAGTTTGAGACGCTCTGCTCAGAGCTGACCAGGGTGAGTCAGGAGTGGTGGAGGGCAGAGGGCAAGGGGCAGTGGGGGTAGAAGAGGAACAGAGAGACCTCGAGTCCAGCAGACCTGGGGAATCAAGACCATTATCCTGCCCACAAGCCACAAAAGACCAACTAGGACTGATTGGACCAAAACAAGGGCAGGAGATGAAGTGTTGGGGACGTTGTTGCTTGAAGGACAGCTGCATCCATGAGCTCAAGCAGTAAAAGCTGTCCCATCAAGGCTTTACCCTTAGAGTGGCCAGGGGCACCCACCCCTCTGTTCAGTGGAAAGGGAGCCCTACTTTCCCAGAGTTGCAGCAAAAATCCTAGGGCTGCTGCTCATTGGTCACTCTGGATCATGTGCCCATCGTGGTCAGGGAATGGGAGGCACTGATTGGCTGGCCTGGGTCACTGCCCTGGAGGGATGAGAGCTGAGCTCAGGAAGCACCTGGTAAATGCACCCGTTAGGATAATTACACCTATAGAACAGATATGGTTTGGGGCTAAGCCATGCTCTCCCTCCTCCCGCCAGGTCCTTAGCTCCTCCTCAGCCACCGAGCGCTACCCCATGTTCACCCTGGCTGAAGGCCATGCTCAGGACCACAGCCTGGACGACCTCTGCTCCCAGCTCTCCCAGCCAACACTGCGGCTCCCTCGCACAGGGCGGCTCCTCAAGGCCAAACGCCCAAGCTCGGAGGACTTCGTGTTTTTATAATGGGTGGGGTTGGGGGAGATGAGCACTATTTATTTTTTTATTTATGTCATGCGGGTGTGGGAGCTTGAAACCTGGAGGTGATGGGTCTTTCCCTTCTCACCCCCTTGACAAGTGCAGCTGAGACCAGTCCAGGAAACCTCGGAACTGGGGGCCCTCCAGGCAGGAGCAGGGGCAGTCTGCCTGCCTCTGGCCAGCTGGGCCCTCCGCCCAGGGCAGGGAGGGAGGGCTCCCAGACACCCACTCAGGGCCTGACTCTAGTACTGTAGTTTGCACTGGACCACCTGTGCCCCTCACTGGTCCCAAAGCCCCTACTCTGCTGAGGTCTAGGGGTGGTGGGGGGGAACTGTGGCCACTGGGGGCTAATAAAGCCGTTTAACTTGACTGTGGCTGGCCCAGCATTTGAGGGAAGGGGTCCGAGATGTGTGTCAAGGGGAGACAGCAGGGGAAGCTTGTTAGTTAGGCCTCGGCTTCCAGATCTGTGAGACAGCAAGACTTCTCTGCCCACGGGCGGACACACGGTCCACACAGTCTGTGAGGGAAATGCATCCAGGAACTGACTGGAAGGGAGGGACCCTAGGGCCTCTGGCTGCTTCCTGGAGCTCAGGGTCCGCTCTTAGGACCCTGGGGCTTCCTCCGTTGCCGGCCCAGCTGGCGGAAGTGCAGCCGTTTGGGGTTGAGCCCAAAGGCCTGCAGTCTCTGGCGGCTGAACTCCCGTCCCCCAAGTGTCACGGTGGGGCCCAGGAGACGCGCCTTCTTGCCCCTCCTCCGCCTCTGGGGTACTGGCTTCTGCGTGTGTGACACAGGGCCTGCTTCTTCCTGTGGTGCGGGGCTCCCGGGCTGGGCCTGCTTCCCGCTAGCCCCATCAGGTGCCAGCAGCTGCCCCTGCGGGCCATCTTTGTCTTTCTGTGGCTTTCCTGTGGCTTCCGAAAGTGTCTCCATCCTGAGGAGAAAAGTGGGGGCTCAGCCCGAGCTGGTCATGATTAGGCCAATTCCTGAGTACACATCCCCCATTTTACAGATGAGGAAAGGAGAGGCTCACAGAGGCAAGGCGCCAAATCAGGAGCCTATCTGGGGTTCAAACCCAAGTCTGACACCAAAACTGGGCTTTTCCTATTGAACTCCGAGACTCGATGGTACTGCCGATCACTGTGACATTTTGAGCCTGGGCCTATACTAAGCTGTTCATGGAAAGCAGCTTTAAATCAGCTCTGGGAGGTTCTATCAGCCCTGCTTTATACATCAGGAAATAATGAGCACAATAATACTACTACTAATACCCTTATGGTATTTCCTATGTTCTAGGCACTTTACATGAATGAGTTCACTTAATCCTCAAAAACCCAACAAGAAATGAGCCATCTTTACTCCCTACCTGCATTTTTAAAATAAGAAAACAGGCCCAGAAAGGGCAAAGGCCTTGCCCAAGGCCACACAGCTGTGGCTGGCCAGAATCTGAACCCAGGGATCCAGAAAGGAAGCCCCGTTCCCAAGGCCACACAACAAATGGCTGACAGAGCTCACGGCAAGCCCAGGCCCGGTGGGCTCCCAAGCCCGCCCTCCTCCAGCAGGGGATACTCACTCCTCTGGGCAAAGTGACTTGAAGATCTGCCTCTTTTTCCATAAGTTCTGGGCCTTCTGGCTATACGCCCGCTTGTCCTGCAGTTCCTCCTGCTCTGACCTGTGGCGACCAGCAGACACGCCTGTCACGGGGAGCTCTGGGAGGTGCCCCCACCTGCTAGGCCCTCCCCCTGGCCCACCTGGCCCAGCCCTGTCACCTGTACATGCAGGTTTTCTTCAGGGAGCACCACCGGTTCAGCTCCTTGTCATCAGCAGCAAGGATCTGCACAGGAAGGGAGGGTGGGGGCCCACATGTGAGCCCCGGGTCGAGCTCACTCGCTCTCAGCTTTGGCTACCTCACTAGTCAAAGGCGGGTCATGCTACTCCCACTCGGCAGGGACCATAGCAGGAGAGGACTGATTTCTATGGGGACCACTGGAAGGTTTTGGCAGCGGGGATCAAATGGGGAAACTGAGGCTTGGCCAGGAGATCGTTGCCCGAGTCACGTGATCGGGAAGTGGCTGATTTCAGATTCCAGTTTGGGCCTGGGGTGCTTGCACCTCACTTGGGCACCACAGTCCCAGTAACCTCAGGACAGGCAAGGGCTCCACGCCAATGGCCATGTGTGCCAATGACAGGTGAGGCCTCACCCACAGAAACTACCGAGCCTGCTGGGAAGACTGAGCGAGCGCAGCAGGCCCGAGCTGCATAAACGTAGGCTTGGCTGGCCGTGACAGGTGAGGCCCCCGCAGCCCCCACAGCTAAGGGTCCAGCAGCGCTGCAAGAGCCACACACACTCACCTCGGCTCCATAGCCGGGGGTGGGGGGTGGGAATGGGGGGCGGGCTGTTACTAGCCCATTTTACAGTCGGGGAAATGGAGGCACAGCATTCTAGGACACAGTTGGTGAGTAGCCACAGCCGGATTTGAATCTGGGGATCTGTTTCCAGAGCCCACCCAGTCCTAACGGCTACCCACCCGCCGACATTCGGTAAGAGATTTAAAAGTAGTATTTAAAAAAAAAACAAGGGACGCCTGGGTGGCTCAGGTGGTTAAGCGACTGCCTTCGGTTCAGGTCATGATCCCAGCATCCTGGGATCGAGTCCCACATCGGGCTCCTTGCTCGGCAGGGAGCCTGCTTCTCCCTCTGCCTCTGCCTGCCACTCTGTCTGCCTGTGCTCGCTCGCTCTCTCTCCCTCTCTCTGACAAATAAATAAATTAAAAAATAATAATAATAATTAAAAAAAAACAAAAGTAGTATTTAGAGCATGTCCTGTGGGCCTCAGAGGCCGTCTGAGGCAGGTAACGTTATCTGTACGGGTGTTTTCCGCCGAAGGAACGGGGGTCGCAGCATCTGCTGGCTGCATATGCCCCCTTCCCCGCAAGGCGCACCCCCACCTCCCAGCAGCACCACTGTGGGGCCCCACCTCCTCGGTGCTCAGCCCAAAGTCACAGGGAACCACGGTGCGGTACTTAAAGCGACAGGGCAGGTCGTCAATGATGTCCTCGTAGTCCAGCCGGTAATACTCGTCCAGGTACTCCCCGAACGTCTTGTCGCCTGCGCAGGGAGGGAGCCAGGCTGCTGGGGTGTGCTGGGCCCCGCGGAGCCCCTGCCCACCCCCCACCCCCAGCCCAGGCCTCACCAGGCTCAAACACTGGCTTCTCCTGCCCCACAGCTGCAGCGAAGGGGGACTTCCGCTTCTTCTTGCCCATCTGGGGGGCCTCGCGCGGCTTCTTCCACGGCTGGCTGGGGTCGTAGTCAGCGTCCATCTGCCGAGATGCAAAGGTCAGGCCAGCCCTCACTTGGGGGGGGGGGTGGGCTCACCACTCGGGGTCCCCCCTCCGCCCATGGCACCTACATTGAAGTCAGGGTCCTCACAGTGCAGCTCCTGGTTCCAAGCTCCAGCCTGCTCAGTCCCAGCCCATATGTCCCAGTTCCAGTTATCTGGTCCCAGAGGACACAGAGGTAGAGGGTCAGGGCGGAACTCCGGACTTCAGACACAGCAGCTCCCCAAAGCTGGTGCCCCCGGTGACCTCACCTTCAAGCCCTTCCTCTTCCTCAAACTGCGGCTTCTCCTCCTCCACGGTGCCATAGTACTCGTCTCCAAAACATCTCTGCAGGGTCAGGGTCCCAGGAGGCTCAGCAAGGCCCACTCCCCCAGACCGCCTCACTCTCACACCTTACATGGCTCCCAGCACCCCCGACCTAGCTGCTGACATGAGAGGAACCCGGTGTGTCCAGGCCCCTCTGTGCCCCAGTACCCCCCTGCTGCTCCACAGAGCCGTGGTTCTTCTCCTCCCACAGGCCTTTGCCCCTACAGTACCCCCTGCCTGGTGCACCCCTCCCTCCTTGGCTGCCAAGCTGCGGCTCAAGCCTCAGCTGCCCACCCTGACCCACACACCACCACGCCTGACAGTCGACTAGGGACTCCTCTCAGACCCCACCTCTCCCTGAAAGTCCCCATCACCACTCTGATCACTGGGGGTTGTAACTGTACAGTTAAGGGCCTGCCATCAGACCCGGAGCTCTGGGAGGACAGGGGCTGCTCCATGGCATGGTGCTCGGTGACTACGAGGCTGGTTCTTGCCGTTCCATGAGCTCCAGGAGGGCTGAAACTGCTGAGCCCTTGACTGAAACCCTGCACCCAGTGGGCGCCTGCCAAAGGCAGATATTGCAAACTGTGTCATTTATTAAGCACCTACTGTATGCCAACGCTGGGCTGCAACTCACTGCATTCTCAAAAGCAGCCCAAGAGACCGAAACAACCTCCATTTCACTGAGGAACTAAAGCCTATGCATCCTCGGTCTCCTCCCCTCACCTCCAGGCTTGGTCAGGGGTCTCTTTGGGGTTCCCAGGGTCCCCACTGCTCTCCCCATACAGCCCTATCGCCTGTTTCCGTGGCCTGATGCTATGTCCCTTCAAACTCTACAAGTTTCAAGGAAACACAACTACTCCCTGTCCCTTGAGCGTTACCAATTTTTATGCATGTTTCTCCCACACTATCCTGAGGTAGACAGTATGGCTGAACCCACTTTACAGACAAGGACACACACACAGAGACATCAAGTCACTTCTCTGAGGCCACACAGCCTGGAAATACGCACGGACTGCACGGCCTTGTCCTAAGCAGCACTGCATGCACAGCTGGGTGGGGTCCAGGGGACGCACCTGCATGAGCTGGTCATGGCGGGTGGGATCAAAGTCGTCCTCGAGGTCCCGCTCCTCAAACCCCAGGGTTTCGTTTCCTGTGACCTGCCGCAGCCTTTCCAGCTTGGCCAGAATCTCTTTCCTTTTCAGGTTCTTCAGCTGTTTGAGCTCTTCCTGCTTCTTCGCTTTCTCCTGCAGGTAGCAGGCCAAGGGGAGAGTGGGAGCATGGGCTCCCCCTGCACAGTGGGCCGCCCTCCCCCGCCTGGCACCCCCACACTCACCCTCCTCTTCCGCTCCCGCGTCTCCTCTCTCTTCTCCTTCCTGCGCTCATCCTTGCGGCGCACGGAGGACACGATGCTTCGAGGGTAGGTCTTGACCTGTGGGTAGCAGGGAGCCCAGAAGGGCCACAGGGATGATTCTGGGCTCTCCCGGCTTGGGCCCCCAAAGCCCGGGTCCTCCCCAGACCCAGCCCTAGTCCCGCACCAAGGCCGAGTCCGGCTCCTCAAAGCGGAAGTTGTACTTGTGCTCGAAGTCCTCCTGCTTCTTCAAAAACAGCTCCCCCTCGTCTGAGGAATCGTCCACGGCTAGCTGGACTGGGAGGCTGGGGCCCCTGAGGGACAAAAATAGGGCAGGGCTGGGGGGTCAGCTGAGCCCCTACACCCCTGCGTACTCCCGTATTAATGCACGGAATCCACACAAGAGCCCTACTTTTGGGGCACCCCCATTTTACAGATAGGGAAACGGAGGCGCAAAGTCCAGGGACAGGGCCACATGGCCCCAGAGCCCACACGCCGCAGCTCTTCCTCACGGGACAGTAACTCTGCCACCATCTGTGTGAAGAAGTAAACAGCCGGTGCCCTTTGCCTTCGGGCTAGCAGGGCTCCAGGCTCCTGGGGGACACGGCTGCTCACCGTTCCTCCTCTTCTGCCTCCTCTTCCTCGCCTTCCTCCTCCTCATAGCGTTTGTTGAGGATATAATCCCGCAGGAACCGCTCTCCTTCATCCAGCTCTGGGTTGCTCCAATATTCCTTGAGGTGGGTCTGGGAGGGAGGGGGGAGGGGACAGGACCCAGGTCAGGGACTTGTGGGCAGGGAAGGAGGGTGGGCTCAGCTCCACGTGGACTTAAGTAACTAAAACTTCACAGCCCGTCTGTGAAGGAGGGGGGACAACCGCCATCCCACAGAAGTAGAATTGGTGCCCCGAGTGGGGCACACCTCAGTCTTCACACGATGGGCTCTTGGCTACTCCCTCAAGGACTGGTTTCCAGAAAAAGCCTGGGGACCGACCAGACAGGAGAACTCACCAGTTCCTTCAGGGTATCAGGGTTGTGAATCTCCTTCTGCCCCTTCAGCCACTCCACATAGTCTGCATCCTCCTGGGCCTGAGGGGACGCCAGCTCTGAGGGCCTGGGGACCCCTGCCCGCCGCCAAGCCCCAGCCAGCCAGGCCCAGCACCCACCTTCTCTTCTTTGGTTTGAGCACGTTTTTGCAGCAACCCGGAGCCACCTTCCCCGGCACTGTCCTCATCGTCGCTGTCCTCCACGAATGCCCGGAAGCTGCCCATGTGAGAGAAAATGCCTCAGGAGACACAGCCCTGCCCACAGTCCTGAGATGAACCCTGTTTACTAAGTTCTGGGCTCCCCTCAACAAGTTCAGAGCAGCGCTGTGACACAGAGGGTATCGTCAACCCCATTTAACAGACGGGAAAACTGAGGCACAGAAAGACTAAGTGATGTGCCCAAGGGCACACAGCCATGAAGTAACAGGGCTGGATTTGAACCCAGGCTGGGCCTGTCCAATCCCAGAGCCTCAAGTCCGATCCATCTGGCCATTGAGCAGGCCCAGGCTCACCTTTCCTTGAGCTGTTTCTGTTCCTCCACGTAACTCTGCGAGGAGATCTGCTGCAGAGAGAGTGTCAGTGGGCCTCAGGCCCAGCCCCAGGCCCCTCAGCCCCCAGCCGGGCCTGCCACCCCACCTACCGGGAATCTCTGATCGGAGCTCTCTGCGTCTGAATTTTCCTCGTCGACATATTTGCTGGGCAAGGACAAACAGGGGCTTCAGAGTAGACTCCCCACCACTCATCGGTCCCCCGGGGTGGGGAGCTCTTACAAGCAGCCATTGGGGGGCAGGGCGGTGCAAGTGGATCATGGACCCTCCTGTCCTCCAGGAGCCCCTCAATCCTGGTGAGTCACCACCAGCTTCTTCCCACCTCTTCTAAGACCCCCATGCGTCCACCTGCCCTGGGAAGGCTCGGGGGAGGGATGGGATGGGAAGTCAGGATCTCTCCTCACCCTTCTTTCTCCAAGATAACCTTCCTTTCGTAGTCCTTCAGGTACATGGGACACATCTTCTTTTGCTTCTTTTCAGATTCCTCAGCTTCCTTACTCTCCGAGGATGATACTGCCGGGTTGCCAGAAGACATGTGCCATCACCCACAACCCTCTTCCTTCCCCAGGCGGAGAATTCCCACAGGGCGGGGCCGGGGTCCGGCCACAATTTCAAATGTCACACTTAAAACTGCTCGATAGTAGCTGGCTGTGCTCCCTCAGTAACTCACGCTTTGAGTTGAGCACACAGTCATTATTAACGAATAATAACGTAAAACACTCCGCTAAGCCCTTATGGCATAGAACGTAGAACATACATAGTATGACGATTCATTAGCTAGTCAAACAAACCAGTAAGGCAACGAGAAACCTGGGCCCTAGGGAGGAGCAGCCCCAGACCTGTTTTCTGATAGAAGGTGGCATCCTTCTGATAAATGCGGGGGTCCTTCTTCTTCAACAAGGAGAGAGTCGTGTAAAAGTCACGCTCTTGCTGGGGGTCAAATTCCTAAGGCATGAGAAGGATCGGGGATAGACTTCAGAAGGGAGACGGATGAGGGCCCCTGTGGAGGCTGGGGACACTAAGTAACAAAGCCAGGTGGGCTGAGAGGGTGTGTAAATTAGTGTGGAGGCAGGGGCATACATGAGTAAGAAGTGATCCAGCTGGACAGAGGCAGGTTGGGGGCTGGAGGGTGGGTAAGAGGGGCAGTGGGAAGATGTGAAACAGGTGGAGGAGGAAGAGGGGCCCTCAATGGGGGTGGACTGGGATGGGCCACACAGAGGTACAGGATCTGAACTAGAGGAAGGTAATGGGCAAGGGGAGGATACTTCCTGGGGACAAAGGACTGAGGTGGGGGCAGGTGAGCAGAGAGGACATAGGTGGGACAGCAAGCAGGGGCTGGGCAGCACAGTGAGGCCCCCAAAAGACCAGGCCTGATGTGAGAAGCTAATACCCCATGTGGCAGAGGGATGCCCCACTTCAGGGGCCGAGTCGGACCCTGACAAATGGTTAAACTCGCACAAATGGTTAAACTCTTGGGAATGAAAGAGGGGACACAGCGGTCGCACCTCACACATCGGGATGGGTAGGTGGATGGTGGCCGGAGAGGGGAGGTAGGAGGGCATGCGGCCACCCCCTGGGGATGGAGAGAGCGCTGTGTGTCCTTCATGGGATTAGGAAGAGGAGGATGGAAACTCCCGTAGGGTGAAATGGGGTTGGGGGTTAGCCGCCCTCCGTATATTAGGGTTGGGAAGCGGTGGGGGGGGACTTGGATGCTTCCCGAATGTACGGCACCGGGGTGAGAAAGCTCACCACGCGCTCGTCGCTAGAGTCAGACTCAGAGCTGGAGTCGCCGCCGCTGTCCCGGTCCCCGTAGCGATCTTTAACTGCGGAGCACAGATGGGAACCCCCCACATCAGCGTGGAGGACCACATGAGCCCCCACTTCACGACGACCCGGCACGCGCCGCCGCCCCGCGCGCATGCGCCCCGCACTCACGCCGCTGCAGCTCCTCGCGCTCCCGGTAGCGGCCGTACCGCGCGGCAAACGCGGCGTTGACCCGCAGAGGCGACGACCCTCGCGGTTCCGGCATGGCGGCTCTGCGGCCCACTGCGCATGCGTGCAGCGAGTGTTTTCCCCACCCCCACTCCCACCCCCACCCCCAGCGAGCCTGAGAGGAGGCGGAGCCTCGCGAGCCGCGCCTAATCCTGTCCGCAAGCTTTCCGGGATCCCTTACTGCTGTGCGACCACAATCCCCGCCCGTGGGTCACGCCTCTTCGAGTCAGACTCCAGCCACCCTCCACTCCCCCTCCACCCCCGCCCGCCCGGGGCTCCCGGCACCCAGCTGACATCTGGGGGCCCTTTCTCCACTCGCGGTTTCCTGCCTCCCTTCCGTTCCGACAGCGTAAACCGCTGCCCCACCCAGCTCACTCACCTCTGGCACCCTGGGAATTACCACTCACACCCCCTCCCCCAAAGCATCCACGACCTTCGACCCCTCTTCCGACCCCCTACAAACATACTGGATGCGAGGCTCTCCATCGCAGACTCAAAAATCAGAAGCCACCAGCTCTGTGATCATGCACAAGTCTTAATTTAATGGGTAAAAACATTAAGTTATCACACAACAATTTTTTTTCCACAAGGCTTAATAAATAGAATCTCTTTTTTTAAACGCTGTACAAGAGACTGGAAAACAAGCTTCCAACAATATATGAACGAACTCATACTACCCTTTGATTCGAAACTCTCCCCCCTCCCACCCCATGCCTGAAAGCAGTGTGCACACTTTGAGGTCTCTCTCTGGGTACAAGCCAGCCAAGGTCGCCAGGTTCCAGGAGCCATGGAAGTGATGACCTCACTCTGGGGCTGGGGCTTTAAACGCTCAGCTCTCGGGAGACTGCAGCCCCAGCAATCTGAGGTGCAGAGAAAACGGAACCGTTTAGATGTCTATTGTCTGCAAGAGCCCTTCTCTGCCCAGCACGTCAAAAGGGATGAGAAAAACAAATGAGAAATGTCCCTCAAACACACACACCCCACAAATCAACACCAACAAGCCACAAACGGGTGCCCCTCCCCTTTTGACAGTGGGCAGAAGTGAGGGGAGAAAGTGTTTCTTTCCTCCTCTCTTAATACAGAACCCCGCTGGGTCCTGTTGCTGGAGTGGGTGGCCCTGGGTCACAGCAGCACCACCATGTGCCCCTGCAGGATGTCCATGAGATCCTGGGCCCCTAGCCCCTGTGCCAGCTCCAGGGGTGTGAGGCCCCTGGCGTCCCTGTGATGGAGATCAGACTCCATAGCCAGGAAGCTGACCACAGCCGTGTGGCCCTCTCGCACCGCCAGGTGGATGGGGAGCGCCCCAGTGCCATCAGGCGCGTTGACATCAGCACCATGCTCTACCAAAACCTTCAGGGTGTCCAGGAATCCAGTGCGTGCCGCATCATGGGCTGGAGTAGTGCCGGTGGCGTCCTGGACATTGGGGCTGGCACCTTGCTTGAGGAGCTCCAAAGCAATGGTGGGGCTGCCGAACATCATGACCTGTGTGAGGGCCAAAGATAAGGGGTCCTCAAGGGAGAGGTTCCAGGAAAAGGGGGTCACTGAAGAGAGGTGTCATTCAAGAATAGGGAACACTAGAGATCATCTAAAGAATCGGGAAACCCCAGAGAACACAAGCTCTCAGACAGCTGTTGGATACCCCACAGAAAGACATCTCCTGGGAAAAGGGACCCCTCCCCAAGAAACTGATCATCCCCTAAGGACAAGATAATCCTCTAGGGAATAGCCTCTGTGGAAACTTTCAAGGAACTTAAGACCCTCCCCAAAGAAGCAGAGACATGCCCCGTCCCATAGAGGAGATCGTTAAGATATATGGCCCCCACCCCAGGAAATCAACCTCATAGAATGAAAACTGCCCCCTAAGAACTTGACAGAGGACTGAAGGGAAAGGAAGTGCCCAGGGAATTTGAAACCCCTTCTCTAATTAACAGCTCCTCCCATATAGTGAGGATGCTCCCCAGGGTGCGTGGCCCCCTTAAGAAATGGGGTTCCCTTGTAAAATGCCCCCCAGGGAATAAGGACGCTCAAACAATGTGTAACTGTGCTCCCATTAGGACTTTCCTTAATATGCCAGGAATCTGGGGAACCAACAAACCCAGGAATGGAGATCTCCCCAAGTAAACGGATTCCTCTCAGAGAACCCTCCATTAAATGGGGACCCCCTGGAAACATGAATCCTTTTTTCCTGTAATTGGAAGGTCCAAAAAACAAGAGCCATCCCTATGAAACCAGGATCCAAAGAAGCTGAACTCACACCACGGAGTAAGAATCTCCCCAGGGAAACTGAATCCTCCGCATCCAGAGAATAAGAAATCCTCCAGAGAAGACGGAAAGTCCTCCCCTCCCCCCAACCTAACCCCATCCATCCACCACCCACCCACGAAAAAGGACATCAGGGAGCAACATCGGCCCAGGAAAAAAGGACCGGACCCCCAGTCCGCCACCACCGCGACCAGGAAACGGTAAGGGAAAGGGTCTGGGGTCCCAGCCCCGCCCTCGCTCCGCGCCGGCCGGGCCTCACCTGCAGCGCCGTCTTGCCGAAGCGGTTCAGGGCGTCGGGATGCACCAGCTCGCGATGCAGAAGGCGGCGCACCTCCTGCACGTCGCCCCGGGCCGCCGCCCCGCTTAGCCGGTCGCCGGCGCGGACCTCCTCCAGCAGCATGTCGACACTGGCAGCCTGCAAAGCCCCCGCCCCACCCCGGCGCCGTCAGTGCGGGGAAAGCCACGGAAGCCGGGCCGAAGATCCGCTCCGAGACGCACCTGGCCGGCGCGAGGCTCCCAGCTCTGCTCGTCTGTCGGCTCTCCGGCGCGACCCCCGCCCTCCCAGCGGGCTCCTCCCCCCGTCGGCCAGCGGGTCGCCGGGGGCTGGGAGCCCGGCCCAACACTCCGCCGCCCGCACCGCCCGGCCCGGCGCCCGCCCCTTGGGGGCCGGGTCTCCCCCCAACTCACCCTCCCTCCTCCGCGACGTCTGTCGTGAGGCGGTGTCGAAGCCGCTGCCAAGCTGGCCGTCAGGGGGCGGTGCCGGCACGTCGGAGGCCCCGCCCCGAACGCTGCGGATTTGTTTTCTTACGAACTCGCTACACTGTAGCCCAGCCGCGTTGCCCGGCGCGCGACCCGCCGGCGCCCCGCCCACGCAGCCAGCGCAGCCAATGGCCGCGCGTCGCCGGGGGAGTTTTACGCTCCGGCATGGGCGGTGCCGCTCCTGATTGGCCGAGCCGCGGCGACCGGTGGGCCGCCGGCAATGGCGGGGTTTTCGGTTTTCAAACTCGCCAGGCGGGCGGGAAAGGGAGCCAGTTTAACTGACCCGCCGGAGAAAGGTCAGGGGCAGGGTAGCGCGGGCAGTCCAGTCTGGAGTTTCACCATTCAGTCACGCGATAAGCATTTATTAGCCCTTAGTCTGTGCAGAGAGCTTTATTTCACTCACTCGCCCACTGTGCGCTGGAACCCGTCCCACGCTGGGGAGCGCACGTTCGGACAAGTACATAATTTTAGGTAGCGTTAGGCACCGTCAAGAAAATAAAACGGGAAAATGGAGTGGGTGAGACGGAATCACGGTCGGGCTCAGATTGGACCAAACCTGGCACAGCAAATGCCATGGCAGAGACAAAATTTCACGATGCCAGCTGCAGCCGTCACGTGGACGAGCCCGGAATGCGAGAGTCGAGGTCGCAGGCGGCTCTTACAGACGTCTGCATTCAGACTTTTACTGAGCACCCTCTGGGCACTAGGCGCACAACTGGAGAGCGAGCGAGCCAGCCCGGTGGTTCCCGCTGCAGGACCCCCACCATTTAGGTCGGGAGGAGACAGAAATGTGATCTTTGCAGGGTGGTAAACGCAACGGAGGTGATAAAACAGATAAGTGATAGTCTCTTGGGAAAGGAAGGCCGTTGAAACAAGTCAGGGAGGGCCTCCCCGAGGAGGTGACATTTGTGATCTGAAGGTGAGAGAAGGAGCCATGTGAATACCGGGGGGGGGGGGGTACATGCCAGGTGAAGGGCATTACAATTGCAATGGCGGAGGTGGGAGCACACCTGCCATGCACAGGAAGCGAGAAGACTAGAGGCGGAGACTGGGAGGGGGTGAAGACACGTTAATCAGAAAGACGGCGAGCGTAGATAAGGCTTGCGGACCGCACTGAGCACTTACTTTTTACTTTTCACAAGGGAACCCCGGGAGGGTTCTGAGCGCCACAATCTGGCTTAGAAGAGGCGCCCTCTGGCGGCTATGAGGGAAACTGATGCTGGCGGAAAAGGTTGGAGCCCTGGCCCAAAGAGCTAGGGGGAAACTGCACCGCCCTAGATGTGCCTTGCCTCCGCCTGAGGAACGGAACTGCGTTACCCACTCCCATCCCAGCCCTTCAGCGGGTGTTCCTGGCACCCCCAGTCCCCAGCCAAGAATATACGCAGCAGCTAGATTCATTTTTTTCTTTTAATACCATCCTAAAACTCTGGGTGGGCCAGCATGGCCCCCGGGCTCAGCAGCTGTGAAGGAGGGGTCCCAACACCCCTAAGGCAGGTCACTGCAAGAAGGCACTCATGAGGGGGGTTTCGAGACCCTCCTCTTTTCTTCATATAAAATTGGAGAGGAGCCCGGAGGCAAAAGGAGGTAGGGAGACTGTTCCTCCCAGCCTATGGGTGGAGGGAAAGGCAGGGAGGAAGCCGGGTGCTGGGAGCAAGAAACTACTAAGTCAGGGGCCTTCCCTCGTACACATCCCCCATATTCCTCTCTCAAGTTTACAATCCCAGCCTGGAGAGAGGGAAGGGCCCATGTCCAAGTCCCCACCTCTTCTCTCTCCTAGCTTGTCCGAAGTTGATAATCTGCAGGGAAACAATAAGCAGGGACCATCTCCAAACTAGGGAAAGGAAGCAGAAGGAAAGCACCCCTCCTGCCTTTATTCCCCCACCCCAGTGCTCACGATCAACCCCATGGGTATGTAACAAGGCTAAGAAGGGGTTTTAACCCAGGGAAGGTAACCATAGCAACAAGCTTGTCTCCAGGTACAGATGGGGGTGCTGTATGTTCAGTCCTTTGTCCGAACCCTATCAGTACCCTAGAGCTGGCAACTGTCCCCATTTTAAAGATGGGCAAACTGAGGCCAGGTCTGTTGAATTGTGGTGCCCTCTGACCCAAGTGTGGCCAAAGCCCCAAGACCACCCTTTGGATCTCCTTGACCCACTGTCCCAGGGAGCCGGGCTGCCTTACCGCCACTTTGGGTGATGTAGCGAACCCACGGCAGGGCCTGGTAACCGCTTTTCTCAATGATCTTCATGTACCGAACCTGAAAGGGGATGAAACAAGGTGGCCCAGGTTGTGCAGGAAGCCTGGCTATGGTGAGGAAACTATATGTAACACAGCTAGGGGGGAATGTGGTGACATGGTCTGTGAGTAGTGACATGGGCTGGGGCAAAGGTGTGGCATGGGCAGCGGGTGGAGGGGAACAGGGAGGCAGTCCAAGACACTGGGAAAGAGATGGCACAGTGTAAGGGAATAGACGCAGGGCAGTTTTGGGGGGACAGGGTGGTGCAGGCCAGGGAACAGATGTGACCTGAGCCAAGGCACAGGAGAATGGGGAACCCACTGAGGCCAAGGAGGGAAGACACCTGCTCACTACACTCACCTGGATCCCGGAGACGGTGAAATAGGGGATCTCAAACTTGACCCCAATAGGGGGCCGGCCCTCTACCTCCTCCTTCTCCACGCTGGGGAGGCCAAAGTGGGCACGCATCAGGTACTCCTTGCCCCCCTGAGAGCACATGGGGGCATCAGACACACCAAGAGGCCTCCCTCTGCCCAGACCATCCTCCCAGTGGCCCCCAGAGCAGGCTCTGTTCTTTGTCCATTTCAGACCAGAAAGTGAAACCTCCTAGCCAAGGTACTAACTATAAAGCCTGGTCAGAGGGCTTCTGATGACCACCTCCCCACTCTCCAGGCCCTAATGGATCCTCCCACCCCCATCCTGTTCGCAGGGACTGACCAAATGCTCCAGTGCCCCAAGGATGAGGGTAACATGATCCTGTCTATTTCACAGATGGGCGAATAGAGCCTCCGTGAAGGGAAGTGGGTTTCCTAAGACTGTCTAGCTGAGAAGGCAAGGGAGAACTTGAACCCAGGGCTGTTTCCTCAAGACCTGGGAGGTGGGGAGTTTAACCACCACGCTGGCCTGGTTTCCAGCTTTATGATCCCTAAAGGGTAACCACGTGCATATACACATGGGTCGCTATTTGTTCTCTGGCTTGCTTGCAAGCCACAGGGGCAGGTCCCTCAGATCCCACACCTGTCCCAGTACTCACCGGGAAAGACTTAATACTCCAAATAACGACATTCTTTTCCGGCACATACTTGGCACTGCCTACACTGGTCTTGAACTTCGGGGAGTCAGCGTCACTGGGCACGGGCACAGATATCTCCACGCCGTTGGCCACTGACTGCTTCTTAAACTGCCCCTTGGCCTGTCAGAGGAGAGGGCGTGGGGTGTGAAGAATTCACTCCTGCCCCCTGCAAATATTCAGCAAGCCCTTTCCCCACACGACCTCAGGGAGAGCCTCTACAGTCCTGAAGTGGGAACAATCAGCTTGCCCATTTTACAGATGAGAAAATGGAGACGGGGGAAGCTAAGGCATTTTGCTTAGAGATGCACGGCCAACATGTGGCAAGCTGCGGGGGTCACACCCACAGAAGACTCCAGAGGCTCTGTTCTTAGTGCCTTCTTTTTGCAAAGTTTCCTACTCTTTTGCCTGGTCCAAAATGCAAATGATGCCCCTCACAGAGGAGTTTTCGCTTGAGAACTGGCATTTAATGAGCTCCTAGCACATGCTGGGCCCCAAGCCAACCACTTGGTCCTCTTGCTAATTCCCTAAAGTAGGATCCATCCCTGAGGTCCATTTCACAGATGAGGAGAATGAGGCACTCTGTCGAAGTCAATTAGCTGGTACCTGGCACAGCAGGGACTTGCATCGGGCTTGGGTTGACAACGATCGCATGTCTCACTTACAAGTCATTGAATAAGTTACATCACCTGTATCTGACATGGGACAGACTTTGAACACAGTGATTTTAAGTGTTCTGTGTGCAGTAGCTAGCATTATGATAACTACCACTATTGATCAATTTGGGGAGGGATGTTTGAGAGGTGGCATCAGCGGCAGAGGACCTCGAAGTAAACCAAAGGGCATATTCTTTCTGGGATGCATCAGCACTAATGGCCCCTTCCCCTTTATTGAGAGGTGCCAAGACCCTCCCAGGTGACCATTCATTCACCCTGCAGCTTCCCTGACACCCTGAGACCAGGGAACAAAGTAAGATAGAAAAACAGAGACTCTTAAGCCAAGCAGACTCAAGTTCAAGGTAGGTTACCCCCCCCTTCCTAGATAGGGGACATTGGCACCCCTCTGAACCTCAGCTTCCCCATCTGTAAAAGAGGGCCGACTCTAAACTGTGGAGAAGCTCTTGTTTGGGACCCCGGGAGCTGTTCACGGCAACAAGAACCAGAGTGGCCAAGAACTGGAAAAAAAAACATGCAAGAGAAGGAACAGAAAAGATCCCCATGGTGGGATACTCAACAGCTGTAGAAAGGGAGGCACGAAACTACAGCTTCTGGGACTCCTGTTCAAATCAGGCTTATGCAAACAAAGCTAGTCGGTCCACTGATAGGATCAGAAACCGGCAGAACAAAATATTTATGGTTAAAAATGTGGGCAGCAGGGGGACACCTGGGTGGCTCAGTTGGTTAAGCAGCTGCCTTTGGCTCAGGTCATGATCCCAGCATCCTGGGATCGAGTCCCACATCGGGCTCCTTGCCTGGCAGGGAGCCTGCTTCTCTCTCTGCCTCTGCCTGCCACTCTGTCTGCCTGTGCTCGCTCTCGCTCCTCTCTCTCTCTCTCTGACAAATAAATAAATAAATAAATAAAATCTTTAAAAAAAAAAAAATGTGGGCAGCAGGGCATGTGGCTGGCTTAGTCAGTGGAACGTGCAACTCTTGATCTTCGGATTGTGAGTTTGAGCCCCAGAATGGGCATGGAGACTGCTTAAAAATCAGTCTTAAAATAAAAATAAAAATTTTCTAAATCTTTAAAAAAAAAATGTGGGTGGCAAAATTATAAAGGAAATACGCTGAGGCCTTTCTTTAAAACATGTAAGTATTATATACATATATATTTGCTAGGAAAGTAAATAAAACATGTCAGTTGGTGTTAAGTCATAGGGGAAAAATAGAGCAAAGAGGGAGGTGGGGAATGATAGGGAGTGGCAATTTTATTTTATTTTTTAAAGATTTTATGTATTTGACGGGGAGTCTGCTTCTCCCTCTGACCTTCTCCTCGCTCATGCTCTCTCACTGCCTCTCTCTCAAAATAAATAAATAAAATCTTTAAAAAAAAAAAAAGATTTTATGTATTTGAGAGACAGTGACTGAGAAACAGCATGAGCTGGAGGGAGGGAAGCAGGCTCCCCACTGAGCACGGAGCCGGACAAGGGGCTCGATCCCAAGACTCTGGGATCATGACCTGAGCCAAAGGCAGACTCTTAACCGACTGAAGCACCCAGGTGCCCCATGGGGGTTGCAATTTTAAATAGGGAAATCAGGAAAGGCCTTTGAGGAGGTGACATTTAGCAAAAAAATTGGAGAAGATGAGGGAAGGAGCCATGTGGATATCTGTGGCAGGGAAGGGGTACGATCCAAAGGGAACAGCCAGTACAAAGGCCCTGAGGTATGACCTTGCTTGGTGTGAATAAAGAGGAAGCCAATATAGCTGGAATGGAGTGAGGGAGGGAGACAGTGGAGGGAGGTAAAGCTGGGGACGTGACAGGGCCTTGTCACAGGGCCTTGTGGGATGCCAGGACTTTGGCTTTTACTCTCAGTGAAATGGGAGCCATGAAAGGTTATAGGCAGAAGAGAGACATGGCTGGACTGAAGTACTCACAGGTGGCCTCTAAGGGAACAGACAGTGGGGGGCCAAGCCAGGAGCTGGGAGACCAGGGCAGATGCAGTGGAGGGAGTATGAAGTGGGACCGAATAGAGACCTATCTTGCCCAGGATTTGCTGATGGTTTGTCTCTCTCCCTATCTGGCCTGCAAGCTCCTTGAGGGCACTATATCTTTTTTTTTTTTTTTTAAGATTTTATTTATTTATTTGACAAAGATCACAACTAGGCAGAGAGGCAGGCGGAGAGAGAGGGGAGAAAGCAGGCTCCCTGCTGAGCAGAGGAGGACATCCTATCTTTTATCTCTTCCCTCTTGTCCCTTAGACCCCTCACAAAGCAGAGGCTCCATTAAAATCATAATATGAAAAAAAAATTTTTTTTAATCATAATATGAATAGCGAATACTTTGTCCATCATTTACACATTATTGAGAACCTACTACATGTCTGACCCTGGAGAAAAGAAATCCACACCAGGAAGAAGTAGATGTGACGGTCAGCAGAGCAGAGACCAGAGCGGGTGGGAGCCAAAGCTGTGGGCATGGCTGCTGGAACAGCAGCCCAGGCAGAAGAGCCAATACAAAGCCCCTACAGGGAACTGTGCCTGACATGTTTGAGAACGAGCCAGGAGACCAGCGTGGCTGGAGGGGAGCAAGGAGCCAGGAGATGGGAGAGATGGGGTTAGGCTGGTGATTTGGGTTCGGGGAGACCACACACTTAGAAGAATTGTTCCCCTGGGCCTACCTTGACCATGATCTCCACACGGCTGTGGGAGAACTTCTCAATGACAGACTCAATCCAGATCAACGGCTTGACCTGCAGACAGCAAAAGAGGGAGTTCTTGGAGGTTCTAGGGCCATTTCTCACCCCCTTAATGGGGCTTTACCCTACTTCACCTGGGTGCTGAGGCGGTAGGACATGAGCTCAAAGTCGCCATCAGGTGGAATGAAGGAAATGGTGCGGTCATTGTCAAAGCGAGAGAGCCGCACGCACTGGTGGAATTTCACGTCCTCCAGCTCCACGGACTTGTTCTTGCTCCCTGAAACTCGGAGCCAAGCGGGTGGGCAGGTGACCCTGGAGGCCTGGCCCAGAGACCCTACGCCAGATTGCTACCCCTGTTTCCTTCCCTACCACTTGCCATTACCTGCCATTTTACAAGTAAGGAAACTGAGGCCCAGAGAGGGTGAGTAACTTGCTGGGGGTAACCCAGCTGGCCAGAAGCAGGGGGGCAGAGCTAGAATCTGAACCCAGGGAATCTGGCTCTTGCTGTCAAGTTTTTAAATAGGATGCTATTCCGACCTCCTACTCCCACTGGAATGTCAGCTCCACAAGGACAGTGATTTGTCTTTTTCAGCCTTGTACTTGAGCCAGACACCCAATAATGAAGCACTGTTTGCGCCAATGAGCCAGCAGCCGCAGCACTGGCCATGACCAGCAGAGGGCACTCGAGTGCTTATTTCAGAACTGGCTGCATTTCTCTGGGTCCCCAGATGGGATAGGGTCGTCTCCCTCCCGTTTCCTCCTCTAGAAGCTTACGGCCAGTGAGCTCAAAGAGCACTCGGTCGTTGAGGCCAAGCCGCAGCTCTGGCATTCCCGACAGAAACACCTTGAGCTTGATGGTGCCCACGATCTCGCTCAGCAGGACGCTGCCGTTGGCATTGACCTGAGAATGCACAAACGGGAGTCAAGGAGCACAGGGGCTCCTCTGCTGCCTCCAGGCCGCAGAAGGAGTGGGGGAGAAGAGGGGGCTCACCAGCAGGTTGACAGACTCAATGACATCAATGAAGACCTCATTCTTCTTGTACTTGATGCCCTCGGAGCGCCAGGACACAGCGTTGGTCACAGTGGGTGGCACCCGAGATTTGCCGGTCTCCAGCTTGTTGCCCTGCTGCGTGATGTACCTGTCAGGAGGCCAGGGCAATGACTAGCTGGACCCAGGGATGCTTCCCAGACCCTCCCAGACTTCCTTCCATGAGTGGTTCCCCCCGTGGCTGCCCCCGTGGCCCACTCACTCCTGCAGGATCTTGCTGTCCGTGGTCTGTGGGAAGCCAAAGTCCATGAGTTCATCCAACAGCTCATAGACGATGACAAAGTTGTCACGAATGCTCTCCTCCTCCAGCTCCTTGAAGTACTCAGAGAACACCTGGGGGTGCAGGGAAACAGATACCAGCAGAGGTATGGCTGGGGCCTCATTCATCCAGCCAGCAACCCAACAGGCAGCTATTAAGTGCCTACTGTATACCAGCACTGGGACATTAAGAATTCAGGGACTCCACGAGCTTTAGGGGTTTGGGACCCCCAAGTTCAGAGCCTCTGGGAAGTGGTTGGCATAACCACAGCAGGAACCTACCAGTCATGTGACATTCAAAAAACCCTCCATCCTTCATTTTGCCCCAGCCCCACCAGCCTTCTCTCTGTTCTCACCTGGGAGTCTTTGCATATGCTCTCCCCTCTGCCTGGGACACTCTTCTCACAGTGGGTTTCTTGTCATTTGGGACTGAGCTCAAATGTCATCTCCTCAGTGAAGCCATGACCGTCCCTCCTCTCCCCCCTGCCTTGAGTGTCAAGGTGAGACTAGCACCCCAGTCTCCAGTTCTCATAATGTCCTGTTGCACCTCCTTCGTGCCCTTTGACTCCTTGGGACAGGCAGGGACTGTGCCTCTCTTGTGCACAGCTGTGTCCCCTCTTTGCCTAGTAGGGGACAGATCAATACACGTTCCTTGTTTGTTCAAAAGTATTTCCTGGACGATTTCTCGGTCATTGAGAATGACATCTAGCAAGCACTCAAATCATTATATGACTCTATAAACTACTAATGCTGACAATAACAAACTGTTACTGAGCACTTACTGCTTACCAGGCACTGTTTTAGGCACCCATAAATATAAATATCACTCATTTGTCCAACACCCCCGAGGTAGGACTTGTTGTAATTCTCAGTTTAGAGACAGTGAGAGAAATGACTTGCTCAAGTTCACATGGCCAGGGAGTGGGGAGGGCGGTGGGGGGGGGGGGCACCTGGGATCAGAACTCAGTTTTTTCTGGCTCAGATCTGAGCAGTTGCCCTGTCTTAGAAACCTCCTTGGTCCTTGCTCTACAGGGAGAGAGATGATGCTCTAGCCGCTAATGAGAACACAGAGATGGGGCTTCGATGGGTCAGGGAAAGCTTCCTAGGAGAAATGGATCCTGAAAGAGAAGGGCAAATTGAGTGGATGGACAGACCAGCTGACCAATGGGAAGGCAGAACCTACCTCCACTGTCTTGTAGAGGAAGGAGTACACGAGGGAGGCGTTGGCGTTCTTCAGTGTGGTGGCCACCACTGTGGGCAGCAAAGTTAAGGAAAAGGTGCCATTTTGGATGTCTCAAATGGAGCACGGATCCTAAAACCTCACCCTGTCCATCCCTCCCCAACCCGAACCACTGATGTGCTATGCAACTTCTGTCCTCCGTCCACCCTCTCTGGGCCTGAGCCACTACCATCCCAGGCCTCCAGGAATCCTGCTAAGGGCCGGATACAGTAGAGGTTGCTGTGTTTGATCCATAGGAAGTGGACCCGGCCATGGCTCAGCAGTGGGGCCAGGGCACCCTCCTCCTCCCGCTGCATGAGCAGAGGCATGAAGTGCTCAATCTCACTCATGGCCACATCGCCCTTGTAGTTGCGGCTGATCAGGGGCTAAGGGTGAGCAGAGAAGTCCCGGTCACCACAGGGGTCTGGGCCCCTTCTTCCAGGGGCATCAGAGAGAGTGCCTGGTTCTGATTCTACTTCCTGGCTGCCAGGCAGGGGCAAGACTCTGCCGCTCTGTGCCTCAGTTTCCTCCTCTGTAAAATGGGAGCATGATAACAACAGCGAACGTGTCCAGAGTCCTCAGCGTGGACCAGCCGTGTCCTACTACAGACCGGATGTTTGCTAACGGATTTGGATCTCACTGCAGTCTGAGGGGCAGGAAGCATCACCATCTTCATGTGTCTTCATCTGAGGATGGAGACCCCAGGGTGTGAACCATGTCTCTTAACAGGTGGGGAAACCAGGAATGGAACCAAGGCACAAGGGTACAGCATTCCAGCTCCTGCCCAAGGCTTCACAGGCACCAAACTGGTGAGGTGGGGACGACAGAAGGGAAGGGAAGGGTGGGGAGAAAGGAAGGAAGGAGGCAAAGAAAAGAGAAAGATTCTAGAAAGAAAGAGACAATACCCTGATAGGAGCTGGTCGGCAGGCAGTAAGCACTGGATACTAACAGCCCCTACTTCCCGAGCTGGTTTAGTCCAAGGTTGAGAACCCGGAGGGGGCAGAGCTGGTCCTCAAACACCTTAGCTTTCACCACCAGTTTTTATGGATATAAAATGACAAAGTGAATGAAAGGGGCTTCAGAAAGGGACTAGGCAGCCCCAAATATGCCCCTGTCTTCCCCCAAATATGAATTGTGTGGATGATTGAGACGGTGATAGAAAGAATTTCAACGAACTGAACATCTCCTGTTTGCAGCTGGGTTCTTGTGCTAAGTAGTTTACACTCATCCAGCTGTATTCATTCTTATTGGGTGGGGACCTCTGTTATTCCCATTTTTACGGACAGGGAGACTGAGGCCCAGGGGGGGCAAAGCCCCCGGCCCGCGGCCCGCGGCTGGGAAACAGTGGAGGTGGGATTCCACCTGGGACTTCCAGGGGTTGGGGGAGGGGTGATCCCACGCTCCCAGAGCTTTCCGGAGCCTCCCCGCCCGCGAGGAGGGGCCGCCCCTGGGTCCAGGGGAGCGCAGCCTCACCTGTCCTTCCCCATCCCCATCCCCCGCGACCGGCCCACCTTGCCCTTGACGTCGAGGATGAAGACAGCCGAGGCGGACATGGTGACGGCCCGCGGACCCGGGAGGCGGGGAGGGAGCGCCGGGAGGCGACGGCGGCGCCGCTTCCTTCTTCCTGCGGAAGCGGCCCCGCGCAGGTGAGCGCCCAGGTGAGAGCGTCTTAAAGGGGAGGCCTCCAGGTGAGCGGCGCTGTTGGCCGACAGGAAGACGGCTGCAGGGCGGGGCCTCGGAGGGGACAGCTGCCCCGCCTCACTTTCCCTTTGCACCCAGGAGTGCTGATGGGAGGAGTCTCCAGACCAACCAACCATCCCTTCGTCCACCCTGCCAGCCAGCCAGCCACCCACCCACCGTCTCATCCCCCACCCACCCATCCATCCACCCTCCCATCCATTCGTCCACCCAGCACCCCCCCCTCGCTCCCCATCCCCCCGCCCCGGACCCATTCATCCATCTCCATCCATCCACCCATTTCTGTCCCACATGCACACCTGGCCCAATGGAGGAGAGATTTTGTCCTGTTTTTATCTGTTTACCAGTGCCCCACACTGGGTACTCGATAATATCTGTCCAGCTCCGTGGGGAGGGGAGGGAAAAAATGCATTTGTGCACATCATTCCTGCATTCATTCATTCATTCATTCATACAATAACTATTTACTAATTAATTTATTCTTCCCTCAGATATTTACTGACTAATACATTCTTTCACCGAGGAACTGTGGGTAGAACTCAGAGTGGAACAAATGTAACCGCTTTTATTATTATTCCTAATGTAACTCTTAGTCGTTCCAGTAAAGTATTTATAAACTCCTGTTATGTGACACTAAGATGTTGATAGACCTCTGGAAAGAGCAATGGTCATTATTATTGTAACTGTATTATAAAGTTATTCATTCAACAAGCATTTATTGAGCAACTTCTGTGTGCTGGACCGGACATATGGAGGCTGGTAATGCTGCGGTTGCTACTGATTTATGCAGTGAGTGATTATTTATCAAGCAGCTCTGTACAAACAGACCAAGCCCCGCCACTGCTCTCTGCAAGGGAGGGTGAGAGGCACACAGCATAAAAATCAAAAGACAAGATGACCTCTGATCATGACCAGAGATCATATTGATTGTCTCAATCCTGATCATCTCTGATCAAGAAGGCAAGGGAAGGGCACCTGGGTGACTCAGTCCATTAGGCATCTGCCTTCGGCTCCGGTCATGAGCCCGGGGTCCTGGGATCAAGCCCCATGTTGGTGGGGAGGGGCATCCCTGTTCGGTGGGGCATCTGCTTCTCCCTCTCCCTCTGCCTGCTGCTCTGCCTACTTGGGCTCTCTCTCTCTCTCTCTCTCTCTCTGTCGAATACATAAATAAATAATCTTAAAAAAAAAAAAAAAGGAAGAAGAAGGCAAGTGAGCTGGTGGCAGGGCTGGGGGGCACTGGGAGAACAGAGAGATCAGAGAAGGGGCTGACATTTGGAAATTTCCCACCATGTCCTTAAGAGCAGGAAGAAGACAATGGAAAGAGTCTTTGGGCAGAACCTGCACAAAGTGAGTATTAATATTGTTTTTGTTGTCTTGTTTATATGTGCTAGTGCAGCATGAGGCCTTGGGAACCAGCTGCTTGGGCCCAAGTCCAGGCTCTGCCACCAGCCAGCTGGGTGGCCTTGGGCACCTGCTCTGCCCTGCCACACATTTGTGAAAGAGGATCAACTGCTCTTACCTCCTTAGGTTATCATGCAGATGCTTGGGTCATTACCCCCAGCATGACTCTTGGAACAGACCTGGTATATAGCCAACACTCAGTAATGTGGCCAGTATTATTTGCTATCGTTGCCATTATTATTTACTGTGAATCAGTTAAGAATACAGATGGTGGCGGGATGCCTGGGTGGCTCAGTCCATTAAGTGTCTGCCTCTGGCTCTGTCATGATCCCGAGGTCCTGGGTTCCAGTCCCGCATCGGGTTCCCTGCTCAGCAGGGAGTCTGCTTCTCCCTTTCCCTCCTCCCCTCTCCCTGCTCCTGCCCAATCTCTCTCTCCCTCAAATAAATAATTTAAAAAAAAAAAGAAAAAAGAGGGCCCCTGGGTGGCTCAGTGGGTTAAACCTCTGCCATCAGCTCACGTCATGATCCCAGGGTCCTGGGATTGAGCCCGCGTGGGCCTCTCTGCTCAGCAGGGAGCTGGCTTCCCCCTCTCTCTGTCTCTGCCTCCCTCTCTGCCTACTTGTGATCTCTGTTAAATAAAAAATAAAAAATCTTAAAAAACAAAACAAAACCCTAAAGTTCCAAAAATCATTAAAAAAAAAAAAAAGAAAAAAGAAAAAAGACACAGGCAACCACTCATCCTTCCTTCCTCCTGCAAACCGAGCCCCACAACTTTATCAGCCTCTGGGGGTGTGGTGGGTGTCCCCAGAGGGGACTCGAGGGAGGGAGGCGAAGACAGCAGCTGCTGCTATCAGAACTCCCTACTCCTCTCCCAATGATATCACAGCAACAGCTCCCCAGCCCAAGTGCGGATCGATCACGAGCACAGCTCTCCTGCTACATCTGTCTTCTGCAATTTTCTTTTTATTTATTTTATATACTTGTTTGTTTGTTTGTTTTTGCTCTTTGACTCTGGTCTTCCCATCTTTGCTTTTCCTGCTAATTCAGGACCCGAGGGGGAAGACCTTCTAAGTCTTCTTCCACTGGAAGAAGCAGAGGCCCAGAGAGATCAAGCCACTTGCCCAGGGCTACACAGCTGTGAGGCAGGTGGGCCAGAACTTGCCCTTGAGTTCTGAAGGTCAAGCGCTCAGTCCCCACCCACTCCCAGCAGCTTTGCCAGATACCAGTATTCCTATTACTAAGAATAGCTCACGCCCGTGGGGCGCTCACCATACCCAGGCCCTGCCCTCAATGTCTCCCCTGTGGGAATCCTTCTAGAAACTATGCCTGAGTGAGGAAGGCCTGTTTGACAGATAGCATTGCGAGGGGAGGAGAGCAATGGACTGACTTGGACAAAGTCACTCAGTCAGCAGTGGTGGAACGGGATTTCCAGCCCCGCACAGTCCAAGGTTTTATGTTGTCTTTGTTCAAAAGAGGGGGATTGCCACCACTCTCCTTCCCACCTGCCCCCTGCTCAGAAGGTGACTCAGGGGGATGGCGAAGCCCACCGGGCCCTTGTCCCAGTCCCCAGCCCAGGGACTCCTGGGTCCCTGAGATGTTTGGTTGTTGTTGTTTTTTTTTTTTTTTTAAGATTTTGTGTATTTATTTGACAGAGATCACAAGTAGGCAGAGTGGAAGAAAGGAAGGTAAGCAGACGCCCCGCTGAGCAGAGAGCTGATCCCAGGACCCTGGGATCCTGACTCCAGCAGAAGGCAGAAGCTTTATTTAACCTCCTGAGCCACCCAGGTGCCCCTCCCTGAGATGTTTTCCAGGCAGTAAATAGAACCCAAAAGCCCGGGCCCAGAAGCCCTGGAATCTGAAACTCAAGGTCTGTTTGGCTATAAAATGCACGAACCCGAAAGCTTCAGTGGGCTCAGAGAACAGAGCAGCTCTGTGTGCCCCAGGGCCCCGCCTCAGCTGTCCCCAGGGGCTGTGGCCTTGCCCCAGTTCCTCCTAGAGGCCTAGAGCCCGCCCCAGCCTCCCCTCTGGGACTCTGCCACTCGGCCTCTCTGCACCCCCTTCAGTCCCTTCTCCACGTTACTCAAGGGCGTGGTCTGAAACTTGACACTCCCTCACTCTTCGGTCCCCCACGGCTCCCAGAGCCGCTGAGCTGCTGAGGCCGGTACAGTGAGAAACAGCCCCGGCTGACCTCTCTCCCGAGCCGCCGCTGCTCGAACCCACTGCCCCAGACACACTGACTTCCTAAATTTCAGTTCCTCTCTCTCTTTCTCTCATTCCTCCGGCACCTAACCGCACAGCACAAAATTGCCTGCTCCTCTTTGCTTTTTTTAGGCTTTTTCTCAAGCCGCGATGAGGTCTCCTCTTCAGGAAGCCTTCTCTGATCTCCCAGCCCGTGTCTAGGTCACGTCCCTCCTCTGGGCTCTCTCCACTGTTCCATTCTCCCCTGTCACAGCTGTGTTGCACCGTTTTTTAAAAATCTATTTTTTTTAAACTTTAGCTATCTAACATAAACTTGACCGTTTTATCCATTTCAAGTGTACAATGGAGAGACATGAACACATTCACAGCATTGTGCCGCCCTTAACCACCATCCTTCTCCAGAACTCTTTTCATCTCAAAAAACTGAAACTCTGGGCCATTAAAACCCTAAGTCCCCCTCCCGCTCCCCCTCCCCAGCCCCTGGCACCCACCATCTACTTGCTGTCTCCCTGAATTTATTCCCCTAGGGAGTTCACAGCAGTGGAATCCGACAGCATTTATCCTTTGGTGACCGGCCTGATAAACCCAATTTTTAAAATATATTTTAATTTTATGATTTTTTTAATTGAAGTGTCATTGACAATGTTATATTGGCTTCCAGCACACAACACAACAAATCAGCAATTCTGTATCTTATGCGGTTAAGTGTGGCATTGCCATCTGTCACCATCTAATGTCATTACCATCCTAGATCCTACTGACTATGTATTTCCTGGGCTGTCCTTTTTGATCCCCGAGACGTAAGTGTTTTATAACTGGAAGTTTGTACCCCTTAACCCCCTTCCCTTATGTCCTTCATGTACCCACTCTTCCCTCTCTGGCCATTACCCATTTTCTGTATTTATCATTCTGTTTCGATTTTTTGGTTGTTTGTGCCTTTGTTGAGATGCCACATGGAAGTGAAATCACATGGTATTTGCCTTTCTCTGACTGATTTCCCTTAGCATAATACCCTCTAGGTCTGTGCATGCTGTCAAGAATGGCAGGATTTTATTCTTTTTATGGCTGAGTAACATTCCATCGAATATGTCTGCCGCCATCTTTATCTAATCAACTGTCAGTGGGTTCTTTGGTTGCTTCCATATCTTAACTGCTGTAAGCATTTTATTTTATTTTTAAAAATTTTTAAGATTATTTCTTTATTTGACAGAGAGACACGGTGAGAGAGGGAACACAAGCAGGAGGAGTGGGAGAGGGAGAAGCAGGCTGCTCCCTGCCGAGCAGGGAGCCCCATGTGGGACTGGATCTTGGGACCCTGGGATCATGACCTGAGCCAAAGGCAGACGCTTAATGACTGAGCCACCCAGGCACCCTATTTTTAATTTTTTGAAGACCCTCTGTACTGTTTTCTGTAGTGGCTGCACCAATTCGCTTTCCTACCAACAGTGCACGAGGGTTCCTTTTCCTCCACGTTAAATCTATTTCTTTTCTTTCTCTTTTATCTATTTTTTTAAAGATTTTTATTTATTTATTTGACAGACAGAGATCACAAGTAGGCAGAGAGGCAGGCAGAGAGCTAGGAGGGGAAGCAGGCTCCCTGCTGAGCAGAAAGCCTGATGTGGGGCTAGATCCCAGGACCCTGGGATCATGACCTGAGCCGAAAGCAGAGGCTTTAACCCACTGAGCCACCCAGGCGCCCCTCTTTCTCTTTTTTTAAAAAAGATTTTTATTTATGTATTTGACAGAGAGATAGAGAACACAAGCAGGCAGAGGGAGAAGGAGAAGCAGGCTTCCTGCTGAGCAAGGAGCCTGACATGGGGCTTGATCCTGGGCCTGGCACCCCTAAATCTATTTTTTAATAGAATTTTGATTACCCTCATGAATATTTTCTCCTCATAAAGAGAGAAAGGGACACCTGTATGGCCCAGTCGGTTAACTGTCTGCTCTCAGCTCAGGTCATGATATTGGGGTCCTGGGATGGAGTCCTGCATTGGGCTCCTTCCTCAGCGGGGAGCCTGCTTCTCCCTCTCCTGCTGCTCGCCCTGCTTGTGCTCTCTCTCACCAATAAATAAATGAAACATTTATTGTTTTAAAAGATTTAATTTGGGGCGCCTGGGTGGCTCAGTGGGTTAAAGCCTCTGCTTTCGGCTCAGGTCATGATCCCAGGGTCCTGGGATCGAGCCCCACATCGGGCTCTCTGCTTTGCAGAGAGCCTGCTTCCTCCTCTCTCTCCCTGCCTGCCTCTCTTGCCTACTTGTAATCTCTGTCTGTCAAATAAATAAATAAAATCTTTAAAAAAAAAAGATTTAACTTATTTGTGTGAGAGAGAGAGCATGAGAGGGGAGAAGGTCAGAGGGAGAAGCAGACTCCCTGCTGAGCAGGGAGCCTGATGTGGGGCTCGATCCCAGGACTCCAGGATCATGACCTGAGCTGAAGGCAGTTGCTTAACCAACTGAGCCACCCAGGCGCCCTAAATAAAATCTTAAAAATAAATAAATAAATAAAATATTAAAAAGAGAGAGAGAGAGGGAAGGAAAGAGAACATTGTAGATCAGGAAACAGTCCCTTCTGTCCCCCACCCCCTTTATCCTGGTCTTTCTGACAACAACTGTCAGGTTCAGATCTTTTTCTATTAAGTTACACGCAGATGTGTGTGTGTGTGTCTGTGTGTGATATCGTATCTCTCTCTTTTCCCCAAACCATACACAACTAATCAAATAAATACAACTTTCTATTTTTCAACTTGCCATTTTTTAAAACCTTTTTTTTAAAGATTTTATTTATTTATTTGTCAGAGAGAGAGAGGAAGAGCAAGCACAAGCAGGCAAAGAGGCAGGCAGAGGCAGAGGGAGAACCAGGCTCCCTCCTGAGCAGGGAGCCCAATGAGGGACTCCATCCCAGGACCCTGGGACCACGACCTGAGCCTATGGCAGCCGCTTAACAGACTGAGCCACCCAGGCACTCCTCAACTTGCTATTTTTACTCACCACGGGGACCTGGTAATCTAGCCGAGCTACCCTGGCAGGGTTATGGAGAGCCTGTGGATTGTGAAGACAGGCTCCATGAGTTCAAATCCTTGTATAGCCCCACACTCACTACCTGGGTGACTGTGGGGAAATTACTTAACCTCTCTGTGTCATTTTCTCCACCTGGAAAAGCATTGCCAGGATTTAATACGAAGCACTTAAGAAATGGCTTAACCTGTCTGTGTCACCTTCACCAACTGGAAAATGATTATAAAGATGGACTACAAGGCACGTAATCCCTCTTCTGAGGTTGAGTAAGCTCCCTATAAACATTCACTCTCCTTACAACCTGTAACCCATCAACAATTTTTCCATTTTTTTTTTTTATTTGACAGAGAGAGAGATCACAAGTAGGCAGAGAGAGAGAGAGAGAGGGGGAAGCAGGCTCCCTGCTGAGCAGAGAGCCTGATGTGGGGCTCGATCCCAGGACCCTGAGATCATGACCTGAGCTGAAGGCAGAGGCTTAATCCACTGAGCCACCCAGGTGCCCCCAATTTTTCCATTCTTTTTTTTTTTTTAAAGATTTTATTTATTTATTTATTTGTCAGAGAGAGGGAGAGAGAGCGAGTAAGCACAGGCAGACAGAGTGGCAGGCAGAGGCAGAGGGAGAAGCAGGCTCCCCGCCGAGCAAGGAGCCTGATCCAGGACACTGGGATCATGACCTGAGCCGAAGGCAGCCGCTTAACCAACTGAGCCACCCAGGTGCCCCCAATTTTTCCATTCTTAAAACGAAACAGGTTAAGAAAGGTCAGAAGTGAAGTGATTGCCACAAGCTGAACCCACCTGTGTAACCACAGTCTTGCTTCCTGCCTCCCTTCCTTCCCCACCCCCGGAAGCTGCCCCAGGGGCCCTCCACCCACATGGGCAAGCACTGATCCACATCTGCCATTTCCCATGGGTTGATTAGCTATGTTTGCCCTAGAACTTCATTCAAAAGTGCCTGGGCTCCTCTGTCACTCAGCATAATCCTTTAATTAATTAATTTATTTATTTGAGACTCATCAATGTTATATTGTACTTATCAGTAGTTGATGCCTTTTGCTGAGGACTATTTTATGGTATGGAGGGACCGCGGTGTGCTGAGCCAGTCATCCATTTATGGACATTTGGGTTGCTTCCAATTTTGGGCCCTTATGAATAGAGCTGTGATAAAATGTTTGTTTTGGGGTGCCTGGGTGGCTCAGTGGGTTAAAGCCTCTGCCTTTGGCTCAGGTCATGATCCCAGGGTCTTGAGATCGAGCCCCACATGGGGCTCTCTGCTCAGCAGGGAGCCTGCTTCCTCCTCTCTCTCTGCCTGCCTCTCTGCCTACTTGTGATCTGTCAAATAAATAAATAAATAATCTTAAAAAAATGTTTGTTTTATTTAGAGATTTTGTTTATTTATTTGAAAGAGAGCATGTGCACAGAAGAGAGGAAGAAGCAGACTCCCCGCTAAGCAGGAAGCCTGATGCAGGGGCTGGTCTTGGGACCCTGGGTCATGACCCCAGGGGAAGGCAGAGGCTTAACCGACTGAGCCACCCAGACGCTCCCAAAGTTGTGATAAAGTTTCTCCTCCTCCTCCTCCTCCTCCTCCTCCTCCTCCTCCTCCTCCTTCTCCTCCTTCTTCTTCTTCTTCTCCTCCTTCTTCTTTTTAAAAGATTTTATTTATTTGACACACAGAGAGAGGGCACAAGCAGGGGGAGCTGCCTGCAGGCAGAGGGAGAAGTAGGCTCTCAACAAGGAGCCTGATTCAGGACTTGGTCTCAGGCCCCCGGGATCATGTCCTGAGCTGAAAGCAGATGCTTAACCCACTGAGCCACCCAGGCATCGCTCAGAAATCTTTTTCCAAGTGGTTGTGTGATTTTACATTCTCACCAACAGCCCAGGATAGTCCCATTTACTCCAGATCCTCTCCTAATACTTGGTACCATTTAGTTTTAGCTCTTCTGGTGGGTGTATGGTGGTATATCATTGAATTTTAATTTGCATTTCCTCGACGGCCTCATTCTTTTTATTCGATGCATGGTATTCCCTCCTGCTCATCGTGATCCTTGCCCTTCTTTGTTGGTGGACACCTAAGCCTCCCCCTATTTATCACAATAACCATCAAAGCCGCACGTAGCAACCTTTGGTACATAGTCCTCAGGCACAGACACGTGTAAGAGGGCTTCTCCAGAGTCAAAGGCAGAGATGAATACCGCAAGGCAAACACGGCTGGATTTAATCTTTTCTGCCAGATAACATTTTGACCCACAGCATGTGCTCACCCCACTGGTTGTTACCGGGCTCTCAAATTCTTGCCAATCTGATGAATGAAAAATGGCATTTTTTGGTCCGTGCACTGGCATACAGTCAGCGCTCAATATCTGTATAATGAGTCAGTGGGTGGGTAGATGAGTGAATGGGTGACAACTGCTCCTGGCCCACCGAACGAACGCCCGGGGAGAGTCTCCCTAGAGCCCAGATGAGAAACAAAGGTTGGGGCCCCACCCCCTTCCGGCCCCGGTCCCGCCCCCGGCCCCGCCCCATGCCCCGCCCCGGGCTGCTCCGGGCTCCCATTGGAGGCTCCGTGCGGGGCTGGCCAGGCGTGCGGGGCGGGGCCGGGCCCGGGGCGGGGCGCTGAAGCCCGCGGAGCCTCCCGCCCGCGCGGGCTGGGGTCGCTCCGGCTCGGATTCCCCTCCCCGCCCGACGCGGCCATGGAGGACGAGCGGAAGGACGGAGCCTACGGTAGGAGCCGCCTCGGGCCCGGGGTCACCTCTGCTGAGTTGGGGGGCCTTGGGGGAGGGGTACCTCCGGGATTATAAACACCCGCGCTGCAGCTGGGGGCCCTCTCCTGCTTCCCGGCCCAGCATTCCGCTCTGCGCCGAGCCCACGCCCCCCTGCTCCCGCTGGGTCTCCCCGCGTCCGCTCTCCTGGGAGCCCCGGCACCCCCTCCGGCTGATGGGCCGGGACGCACGGCGCATGCTCCGCCCGGGGAGGTCCCGTTATCTGGGCAGCTCAGATGCCAGGCGGGGGAGGGGAGGCTTGGAGACCGGGGCTCAGAAAAGGGATAGGGCCCCGACTTCCCCAAATCCCCCTCTTCTGGTTGCCTTGGTCCACTTCTTTCTCCTACTCTCATCTTCCGAGAAGTAGCCGTCCCGGGCTTCTGGCGAGATGGGGAAACTGAGGCAGGCCTGGGCAGACCCAGTGTTGGGGGATGGAAGCCATTCGGTTCTTGCAAGCGGCCTGGAAGGACGGAAAGAAGGGCGCACTCACCGAGGGGGCAGTAAAGAGGCAGGAAACCATTGAGAAACTTTCCCGGCCGCGTGCAAAGGACTGGGGGTGCCTGCTACCGTTTCGCGAGGTCCCTGCAACGCGGACTCCCCTCCTGCGAACCGCGGATGGCCTTCGCCTGTGGGCCCAGGAGTTGGGGCCAAGATGAGGCTCCTCCCTACCCACGCCCTACAGTGCCTTCCTTTCCCTGGTTCCCACGGAGGGGAGTGCCATCCTCAGTTTCTCCTTTCTCTTCTCCATTTTGGGTCCCAGGGCTGAGCTGGGCACAGGTCCCACGTAGCACTCCCCTGGGGCGAAGGGGCGCCTCTGCCCCTCCTTGTGTGACAAGAACTTCCTGGAAACTGTGAGACAGAAAGCTTTGGGGAGGGGGCAGGAAACCGCTCAAAAATAATCAAGAAAAAACAAAGCTGACAAGAGATGAGCCTCGTCCTGGCTGCTGCCACCAGGGACAGTGGCCTCAGCAGGTCACAGAGAGAGACAGGTGGGGGAGACTGGGACCCTCCCTGCCCAGCCCAGCCTAGAGGGAAACACAGGGACCTGGCCACCACCCAGCCACTTCCCTCCCCCCTTGAAGCTGCTGGCCCAACCTCCAGGGGCCTCCTTGCTCTTGATTTTGGTTCAAGCCTCAGACCCTGCGGTCGGGGGTGCTGGGCATCCCTTGGGTGTGGCTGGCTGTCTCTGGTCTGGGAATCTCAACCCAGAGTCCTGGCCAGGGCCTGCCTTCCTGTGGGCAGCAGCTGAGGGATCTTGGGTCTCTGTAAGGCAGGGCTGGCGGGCCAGGGATGGCAGAGTGGACAGAGATGTGATTCACCAAGCCTTGAATTTGGCCAAAGGGAGCCAGCCAGCCATGGATGGGCCTGAGCAAACCGTCCCAGGCCCGGCCAGACCCACACTCCAGACAGGGGACCTCTGTGCCCAACAGAGGTTGGGTTGGATGCCAGAAGCCCATTCCATCAACAAGCATTTACTGAGTGTGGTACAAGCTGGGTCTAGACAGTGAACAAAGCAGAAAAACTCTTGAATAAATATATGATTTTAGGTTGTTGTAAGTGTTGTGGAGCAGAAAACAGGACAGCATGTGTGTGGGAGAATCCTCTGGGATTATTTTAGGTGACCAAGGGCTGGTGTTGGAGCCAAGGACCACTCGAAGATTTGGGAGAAGTGTGTTCTAGGCAGAAGGAACAGCAAACAAACCACATAATTGTTTTGCTCTAGGGCACAAGGATGCCTGAGGTGGAGACTTCAGCTAGGTCTTTTTTTTTTAGATTTTATTTATTTATTTGACAGACAGAGATCACAAGTAGGCAGAGAGGCAGGCAGAGAGGCAGGCAGAGAGAGAGGAGGAAGCAGGCTCCCTGCTGAGCAGAGAGCCCATGCAGGGCTTGATCCCAGGACCCTGGGATCATGACCTGAGCCGAAAGCAGAGGCTTTAACCCACTGAGCCACCCAGGGGCCCCTTCAGCTAGGTCTTAAAGCCAGGCCATCATCTGAGCTTCTAGAGGAGCCACCTGGCTTGACTCCTTGAAGTGGGAGTGGGGAGAGGCAGGTCTCACTTGTTCTGTAAATTGTCCGTTCTTATCAACCAAAACCCTGGGGGCCTCCAGGCTGCCACAAGAAGTCCCTGCCTGAAAATGAGGAGCTTTCCTTTGGGAATAGTGTTACAAGAGTTGCTGAGAAATCCCAGTGCTCACATATCCCTTGTATCCCAATGCCTTCCCATCCATCGTGTTACCATGAATTTAGGGGTGGTGACACCCAGGTTCAAATCCTGCTTCTGACACTTAATGACTGTGTGGCCATGGGTGCGTCGGAGACCTCTCTGAGACTCTGGATCCTTGTCTGCGGGGCTGGGCAGACCACACTCACTGGTGGGCAGCATTTTCTGCAGTGGCTGGTGGGATCTACCTGCTCAGGAGGCCTCTGGGGACATGGATTTTCCTTGAGCTGATGGAAAAGCAGCCCTCTCTAAAAATAGACTTGGCTGGCCTGGGCAGGGCAGGAAGCTCCCTCCTCAGCAGACACCATATCTAGAGAAATGGCTCCTGGCCCTGATGGATGGCAGCAATGGCTACTGCCATCCTTCCCACCCACCCTGGGCATGATCATGGAAAAAGATTCTAGAACCCAGAACAACGGGCTCTCTCCGGGGGTTTTGGGGTGGGTGCGTGGGAGGTGAAACCAAAGTAACAGGGCTGGCTTGTTTTTTTTTTATTTTTTTAAAGATTTTATTTATTTATTTGACAGACAGAGATCACAAGTAGACAGAAAGGCAGGTGAGGGAGTGGGGGGAAGCAGGCTCCGTGATGAGCAGAGAGCCGGATGCGGGGCTCGATCCCAGGACCCTGAGATAATGACCTGAGCCGAAGGCAGAGGCTTAACCCACTGAGCCACCCAGGTGCACCAACAGTGCTTGTTTAAAAAGCAGATTCCCTGGCCTCATTTGCTAGCGAGTCCAACTTAGGTGGCTGTGGGAATCTGGCATCTGATTTAAAAAAAAAAAAATGTTGGGAGGGGATATTTACTTATTAATTGAAAGTTGGGTTTTTGTTGTTATTTTTGTTTTTTGTTATTTTCGTTTTATGGGTGTTCCCCCCACCCCCAAAGTTGGATACTTCAAAAGCATTCACATGCTTCAAAATACAAAGGATACAAAGATGGCATAGCTTTATTATGAAAAGTCTCCCTCTTGCTTCCTCTCCCAGCGTGACACACCCTTCTTGGCACATATCGCTGTTCCAGCATCTTGTGCTTTCTTCCAAATGGAGTCTAGGCGTGCAAGACTAGTCTTAACTTTGCGTGCAATTACATACATATTCTTTATCTAATGGCTGGGTTTTTTTTTCCTTTTACAAAAATATCAGCAAATCTCTAGCGCCTGTCTTTGTGTCTGAAGGTATGTCCGCAGTGCCTGGGACCTAGTAGGTACTCAACAGACACTTAGACATGAAAAGATGTTTGTTTCACATGTTGCTTTCTTTGTTGATTTTTTTTTGTTTTTTGTTGCTTTCTTTGTTTAATATGGAGACATTTAATATTGGAGACATGTCTCATGTCAGTGCCTGGAAAGCTTCTTCAGTGTTTTCTGACAGTTGCGTAAAAATAGTGCATTTGTGAGGGGCGCCTGGATGGCTCAGTGGGTTAAGCCTCTGTCTTGGGCTAGGGTCATAGTCCCGGGGTCCTGGGATCGAGCCCCGCATCGGGCTCCTTGCTGAGCAGGGAGCCTGCTTCCCTTCCTCTGTCTGCCTACTTGTGATCTCTGTCTGTCAAATAAATAAATAAAATCTTTAAAAAATAAAATAGTGCATTTGTGGATGAACGGTCTTATTTTCTTTTTAAGATTTTATTTATTTATTGGACACAGAGAGAGATCACAAGTAGGCAGAGAGACAGGCAGAGAGAGAGGGAGAAGCAGGCTTCCTGGTGAGCAGAGAGCCCTATTTGGGGCTCGATCCCAGGACCCTGAGATCATGACCTGAGCTGGAGGCAGAGGCTTAACCCCCTGAGCCCATGGATTAAACCATCTTATATTGAATTGATCTTATAGTTAACCAATCAAGGGGAATATTTTAAGCTTTTTATTGAAGCAGACAATTCATACATAAAAGGAAACAGATCATAAATGTATGAGGCTCCAGAAGTTTTCACAAGGTGAACACATCCATGAAATCAGCACCCACTTCAGGGGGAACAAAAATATTACCAGCACCCCAAAAGCCCCTCATGCTCAGGGAGGGGACAATCAGTATTATTATTTTAGTTTTAATTTTTTTATGGTAAGAAACATACCATAAAATGTAGCAGCTTAGGGGGCACCTAGGTGGCTCAGTGGGTTAAAGCCTCTGCCTTTGGCTCACGTCATGACCTCAGGGTCCTGGGATGCTCTCTGCTCGGCAGGGAGCCTGCTTCTGCTTCTCTCTCTGCCTGCCTCTCTGCCTACCTGTGATCTCTATCAAAGAAATAAATAAAATCTTAAAAAAAAAAAAAGTAGCAGCTTAGGGCGCCTGGGTGGCTCAGTTAGTTAAGCGACTGCCTTTGGCTGAGGTCATGATCCGGGAATATCAGGCTCCAGCTCCATGGGGAGTCTGCTTCTCCCTCTGACCTCCCTTCTCAGGCTCTCTCTCACTCTCTCTCAAATAAATAAATAAAATCTTTTAGAAAATGTAGCATCTTAATCATTTTTGAAGTTGTACATTTCAATAGTGTAAGTATAGGGGTGCCTGGTGGCTCAGTCGGTTAAGTGATTTCAGCTTCGGTCATGATCTCAGGGTCACCTGAGTTCAAGCCCTGTGTTGGGCTCCATGCTGGGTGGAGCCTACTTAAAAAAAAAAAATAGTGTTAACTTTATTTGCATTGTTGTGCTGAAGCCTGTTTTTGTAAAGCCAATAGACTAAGAATGGCTCCATTGTTTATAAATTGTTGTTAAAAAAAAATGAAAAGGAATATGTGACCAAGATGATATGTGAACCACAAAGCTTAAAATCTTAAATATGTGGCCTTTAACAAGAAAATCTACAGAGCTTAAGTAAGGACCTTCCCATTACCCCCAGAAAGTTCTCTTGCGCTCCTCCCCAGTCAATCTCAAGAGGGAGACTTGTTTTTATTAATTAAAAAAAAATTTTTTTAAGATTTTATTTATTTGACAGGGAGAGAGAGAGAGCGCAAGTGAGCACAAGCAGAGGGAGAGGGAGAAGCAGACACCCTGAGCAGGGAGACCACCGGGGACTATCCCAGGACCCTGAGATCATGACCTGAGCCGAAGGCAGACGCTTAAACCACTGAGCCACCCAGGCGCCCCAGGAGACTTGTTTTTACATAAGATTTTAATCTCTTACATAATAAAATTAATATATTCTCTCTATAGGGGCAGAGGGGTGCTAAAAATTAAAAATAATCCCTCGGGGCGCCCGGGTGGTTCAGTGGGTTAAAGACTCTGCTTTTGGCTCAGGTTATGATCCCAGGGTCCTGGGATAGAGCCCCACATGGGGCTCTCTGCTCCGTGGAGAGCTTGCTTCCTCCTCTCTCTCCCTGCCTGCCCCTCTGCCTACTTGTGATCTCTGTCTGTCAAATAAATAAATAAATAAAATCTTTTAAAAAAATAAAGAAAATCAAAATAAGCCCTCAACCATCCGGAATATTTTAGCCTTCCAAGTAAAAGAGCCCTTTGCATCCCCTCGGCTAGCTGTCCTCATCCCAGAGGTGACGCGACCACGAAGCCCCTTGCAGGAGCTTAGCCTGTTAATTTCTGTCTATTTTTAAAAGCTCCTCAGGCTGGTTTAATGACAAATGGTACTGTTCTCAGAGTGGGATACTATGTTGCCTTGTAAAAAAGTTGAAGTAGGTCTAAGGAACCTCTCTGATGGGAAACAAGGGCGGATTAAGTTAGCGTGTGGAAGGACAAAGTTAGGAACAGTGTGTGTAAAAACAGGGTGTGTGTGGGGGGGGATAAAGAGCTACAAGTTTGCTTATGCATGTGTACTTAGACTATGTCTGGAAGAAGGAAAGGGAAACCAGGGAGAGGAAATTGGGCTCTGGGTCAAGGGCAAGAGGGAGAGTGATTTTCCTTAGTCTGCAGGTTTGTTCTGGTTGAAGTTTTTTACCCCATAAGCATAGGATTTACTTAACAGAAGCGAGTTTGTTCATAACCCCCTTCAAACGGTTACTGTGCGGGCATCGTGAGCCAGGTTGTATTCTAGACCCCGGAGACAGAGCAGGTGTTGCAGGCGTTCTAAAGAGGGAGCAGACAAGGTATTAGCATTAAGAGACAGGAGGGATGGTCTTAGAATGGCAGAGAAGGGCTCAAGGAGAAACATAATGCAGGAAAGAGGGGTAGGAGTCATCTGTAGGGCCTGGAGGCAGAGTTGAAAATTTTAAGACCACCCGAAGATGACCAGAAGCGGGAGGGAGGGAGCTGTGTAGAATGTTTCAGGCAGAGGGCCTGTGGACTTGGGCTTCTGTACTGAGAGCAATGGGAACCTTTGAGAGTTCTGCGCAGAGAAGGGAGCTGGCCTGACTCAGATGCTCACAGGCGCCCTCTGGCCTCGATAAGGTGCAATGGCAGAAATCAGGAGACCAGGACCAAGTTGATTGCACTTATCCCGGTACATGGATCATTAGGTATCAAGGTGCTAAGCAAACAAGCACGTCTACAGAAAAGCTTACCATGGAGTTCTGACTCTCAGGCAGGTTCTAGAACCCAGCATCGCCTCTACTCCTCTGTCTTCTTCCCTGCCCTGTACCACCTGTACCCTTTGTGTCCCTGAACCTTTCATATACCGAGTCTCAGTTTCTCCATCCATAAAATTGGGTTAACAACAGTATTGGCTCCCTCTTGAGGCCGCCTCCAGGGTTCAGTGAACCATTGCAGGTAACACTTAGCCAAGAGCTTGGTCCCTGGTAAATGCCCAGTGCATGGGGGTGCACCACGGAGCATAGAGTTCAAGGGCATGGTTGTCAGGAGCAGAGTTCAAATCCCAGCTCCTCCTGGCTGTGTGATTTGGAGCAAGTCATGAGGCATCCCTGTGCCTTGGTTTCTGTATTGGCCCTATGTGCTCAGAGCCTTGTGAGGATGACAGGAGCTTCTAGAAATAAATGTCTGCTTTGGTGCCCAGTGCAGGCCCAGCACATAGTAGGGGCTCTGTCCTTTACTCTTAGCATTGTGACCAGGAATGTCACTCTTGGCTTTCTTACCTGGAAGCTATCCCTAGAGTCTTTGTCAAAGGGACTCATGTGGGTGCTGGGGTCCCTTTCCCTAGGCACAGATGTCTGGGAAGGCAGGGGTGAGCCGGCCCGGCTGCGTGGGAGAGGCCCTGGGCTGCTGTAGGCTATGGAGACTTGGCCGGAATCTGGAGGCTGTGGGGGCTGGGTGGCACTTGACGCCCTGGCCCCAGCGTTATGACTGAGCAGCCTGGATCAGTTTCCTTATCTTCTACAGCCACTGCACTGGCTGGGACGGCCTTTGTGCCCAGCGAGGCCAGGACCAAGGGCTGCCTCCCCCACCCAGCCTGGTGTATTGGCCCAGCTTTCCCGCACCTTCTGCCCTCACTGTTCTATCTTCAGTTCTGCCTCTCTCAGTATCTGCTGAGGAAAAGGCCTGGGTTGGATCCGGAAGGGCCTTGGTTCGATTCACACAGCTCCATCCCTCGCCGGCTATGTGGTCTGAGCGTGTGGCCTCATTTTGCCCTCTCTGTCAAATGGGACCACGCCCCTTGTTAGTGTTTGTTGAACCTCAGACCTGTGCTAAGTGCTTTTTGAGCAGTGAATTCTGACAACACCCACAAAGCAAAATGTCAGTATTAATTCCACTCTCCAGATAGGAAGATGGCAGCCTGGAGAGGGAAAGGGCGTGTGCATCCCCCCAGCCCTTCTGTGGGCAATGAGAACCATTCCTGGTTGTTACAGAGAGAGCATGTGCGGGCACCCAGGTGGCTCAGTGGGTTCAGCCTCTGACTTCAGATCAGGTCATGATCTCAGGGTCCTGGGATCAAGCCCCGAGCTGGGCTCCCCACTCAGCGGGGAGTCTGCTTGTCCTTCTCTCTCTGCTGTCTGTCCCCGCTTGTGCTGTCTCTGTCTCTCTTTCAAATAAATAAAATCTTAAAACACACACATATGTGTGCGCGCGCGCACACACACACTCACACACACACAAAACAAAGAAAGCATGTGAAATCCACTGGCACAGAATCGGGCTCAACACTCGGTTCAGGGCCTCGAGACCAGGGGGTGGCAAACTGTTTCTGCAAAGGGCCAGAGAGTAAACATTTTCAGCTCTGCAGGCCACGTACGATCTGTCCCTGCTACCCAGCTCTACTGCTGAAGCCTGAGAACAGCCACAAACAACATGAGAAGGAACCAGCATGGCCGGGTACCAAGAAAAATTAACTTATGGCTGCTGACATTTGAATCCCATACAATTTGCACATGACAAAATAGTCTTCCTCTTTTGATGTTTTTCAGCCCTTCAAAAATGTAAAGACCATTCTTAGTTCTGGGTCATCTGGAAACGGGCCGTGGGTGGATTCCTCCCACCACCATCCCATGACAGTTTGTCAGCCCCTGGTTACGCTGTGTGACAGGCAGAATAACAGTCCCCATACCCCAAAGATGTCCATGATCTAACTTCTGGAGCCTGTGACTATGTCACCTTACAGGACAAAAGGGAATTTGCAGATGAGATTAAATGTAGGATCTTTTTTTTTTTTTAATATTTATTTAGGGGCACCTGGGTGGCTCAGTGGGTTAAAGCCTCTACCTTCGGCTCAGGTCATGATCTCAGGGTCCTGGGATCAAGCACCGCATCGGGCTCTCTGCTTAGCAGGGAGCCTGCTTCCCTCTCTCTCTATGCCTGCTCTCTTGCCTATTTGTGATCTCTGCCTGTCAAATAAATAAATAAAAATTTTATGACCTGAGCCAAAGGTAGAGGCTTTAACCCACTGAGCCACCCAGGAGACCCTAAATGTAGGATCTTATGGGGGTGCCTGGGTGGCTCAGTCGGTTGAGTGTCTAACTTTGGCTCGGGTCACGGTCTCAGGGTCCTGGTATCATGCTCTCTGCTCAGCGGGGAGCCTGCTTCTCCCTCTGCCCCTCCCCTGGCTCATGCTCTCTCTCTCTGACTGATTTATTATTAAATAAAATCTTTAATAAATAAATAAATGTAGGATCCTTTTTTGTTGTTGTTTAAAGAATTTATTTGATAGAGAGGCATGGCGAGAGAGGGAACACAAGCAGGGGGAGGGGAGAAGAAGAGAATCTCAAAAGATTCCCTGCAGCCCCCAGGTGGATGGTTATTTATGGTGTTTTGGTTTTTTTTTTTAATTTTTTTTTAATTTATTTATTTGTCAGAGAGAGAGAGAGCAAGCTAGCACAGGCAAGACAGAGTGGCAGGCAGAGGCAGAGGGAGAAGCAGGCTCCCTGCCGAGCAAGGAGCCCGATGTGGGACTCGATCCCAGGACTCTGGGATCATGACCTGAGCCGAAGGCAGCTGCTTAACCAACTGAGCCACCCAGGTGTCCCTGGTTTGTTTGTTTGTTTGTTTTAAGATTTTATTTATTTATTTGACAGAGAGAGAGATCACAAGTAGGGAGAGAGGCAGGCAGAGAGGGGGAAGCAGGCTCCCCACCAAGCACAAGTCCCTGATTCGAGGCTCGATCCCAGGACCCTGAGATCATGACCTGAGCCAAAGGCAGAGGCTTAACCCACCGAGCCACCCAGCTGCCCCTGGGTGGTCATTTGTTACAGCAGCCCTGGGCATCTCATCCAAGCCTAACCCACAAGCTGGGTGGGTAGCCCCGCTCTGTGGCTTACCACGGGTATACGATTCGCTGGGGGCCCCCGTGTCTGCATCCCTCCAACGGAGGTAAGGACAGGATCCATCTAGCAAAGTTGCTGTGACATTTTGGAAAAGTGCCCGGCACGTGGTAAAGGGCGGTGAAACGGAGGAATCAGGGCATCTCTCCTGTTACTAGTTTGCAGGGTTGTTGCAAAGACTCAGCAAGTTCTCATCCTGCGGGTTGGATCAGACTCAATGATCAGAATCCAGGAGTATTCAACCTGCCCCCCTCCTACCCTCCCTCCTTGCTAACATTAATAAGAGCTCCTGGAACCCATCAGATGGCTTTACCGCTGTTCCCTCTGGTATTACTTGAGAGATGCCAATACCAGCACCAAGCCTATGGCAGGTGCTGCTCTGTATCTTTAGTTCCATCTCACGGAGAGACAAGTCAGGTTCATGCAACAAGATCATGGCCCCACTGTCCCATCCACAGCCACCAACTTCTCTCAGAGCTGAAACCTCTCTCTGTGTCTTGCCCTCCCCAGCCTGGCTAGGTCATGCTCCTGCTCAAAGACTCTCAGTGGCTCCCACTCACCATCAAACTTAGTGTAGGGACCCTCCACTTGTTGTTAGGTAGCTGGGCAAGCCACTTCCCCTTGCCAAGCCTTGGTTTCCCGCTGTAAAATGGGTTGATGGTGAGACGTCCAGTATAATGAGAACAGAGCTAGAATCTGATAGCCACGCCTCAGCCAGCACCAGCCACTTTTCTTTTTGTTTGTTTTTTTTTATAGGATTTTATTTATCTGGGGCACCTGGGTGGCTCAGTGGGTTAAAGCCTCTGCCTTCGGATCAGGTCATGATCTCAGGGTCCTGGGATCAAGTCCCACATCGGGCTCTCTGCTCAGTGGGGAGCCTGCTTCCTCCTCTCTCTCTCTGTCTGCCTCGCTGACTACTTGTGATCTGTCTGTCAAATAAATAAATAAAAATCTTTAAAAAAAAAGATTTTATTTATCTGAGAGTGAGAGAGAGACAGCGAGAGAGAGTTTGAGCATGAGTGAGGGGAGGAGCAGAGGGAGAGGGAGAAGCAGACTCCCAGCTGAACACAGAGCCCAACAGGAGGCTCGATCCCGGGACCCTGGGATCATGACCTGAGCAGAAGGCAGACGCTCAACCAGCTGAACCCCCCCAGGCGCCCCAGCTGTTTATGGTTGCTTCCCCTCTGCCAGTCTGGCTGCCTTTCAAGGGACACAGGAAGCCTCCTGTACTCCCTTATCTCTTCTCCACCCTTACCGGTCTCTCCTATCGGATGGTGGAAATACGTTCCTGTGTTTTCCCTTCATACTCGTAATAGTTCCGAGTTTTTATCTATTTTGCATGATTAATGCATGTGGAATTTATTTTGCTATGTGTTGGGGGTGAGGTTAACTTTTTTCCTTCCTATTGCAATCAAGGCTCATGACGAATTGATTTATCCTTTTCCTGCCCACTGAAAATTCCACATTTATCATGTATTAAATACTTTATATATAAAATTCACAGATTAGTTTCTTAAATGCATGCACCTGGAAACCTTTAAGCAATGTTTTTACTCTCAACCTTAGCTAGCTTTCTTTCTTTCTTTTTTTTTAAGATACTATTTATTGGGGTGCCTGGGTACTCAATGGGTTAAGCCTCTGCCGTCGGCTCAGGTCATGATCTCAGGGTCTTGGGATCAAGTCCCGCATCGGGCTCTCTGCTTGGTGGGGAGCCTGCTTCCCCCTCTCTCTCTGCCTGCCTCCCTGCCTACTTGTGATCTCTCTCTCTGTGTCAAATAAATAAATAAAATTTTTTAAAACGATACTATTTATTTATGTGAAGGAGGGCGTGTGCATACACACTCAAGGTGGGACACGGGCTAGGGAGGGAGGGGGAGCAGCAGAGGGAGAGAGAGAATCCCAAGCAGACTCCAAGCAGTGCAGAGCCCCACAGAACTTTGAGATCATGACCTGAGCTGAAATCAAGTGTTGGACACTTAACCGACTGAGCCACCCAGGCGCCCCCAGTCTTAGCTGTCTATAAATGGTTTGTGTACTGTGGTTATTCACTCAACAAACACTGAGTGCCAGGTGGTATTTTGGGCCCCAGGAACAGTTGTTAACAGAACACACATAAATCCCTGTCCTTGTGCTGGGAATAGGCAAGGGGGCAGACAATAAACAAGCCATATGTAAATGGAATGATGGGGTCAAGGGGAAAGGGATGCTGTTTTGGATAGAATAGTCAGAGAAAGCCTCTCTGAGGAGGGGATGATTGAAAAGAGACCTGAATGAAGTAGCGCCACATGGACATCTCTGGGAAGAGTTTTCTAGGTAGAGGGAACAGCCCGTGCAAAGGTCCTGAGGTGAGACCTTGCCTGGTGAGTTTGTGGTTTGGTTAATGAGGCCAGTGAAGCTGAAACAAGCAAGTGAAGGGGAGAGAGGGAGGGGACCCGGCAGAGCATATGGGGCCTTATGGGGCATGGTGAAGAGGTGGTGGAAGCCATGGAAGGCTCTGGGCAGAAGTGTTAACAGGCTTCTCTGGCTGCTATGGAGGGAACAGACAGTGAGGGGAGGGTGAGGATGGGAGCCGAGGGAGCAGGGTGGAGGGTGCTGCCTGCACTGGTCCAGCCAGGAAACCACAGCTGTGTGACAAGGGCTTGGGTTCTTGATAAACTCTGAAGGCAGAGCTGAGGGACCCAGGTCTCTGGTCTGAGCACTTGGGAAGACGAAGCTGCCTTTTCTGAGCCAGGGCAGAGTGGGGACCACCAGGGGCTTGCATGTGGCTGTGGTGAATGTGAGACACCGGGAGACCTCCGGGAGACAGGCATTACAGGGGTGCACAGCCCAGGGGACCAGCGTTGATGGATCGTCAGGGTGGAGCTGGTGGCTGGAGTCCTGAGTCGGCAGGAGTGTCCCCAAGGGACCTAGTGTAGCTGGGAAGAGGCTTGTGCCTGTGCCTGGCTTGGTTTATTTATTTATTTATTTTTGTGGTCCACTGCTTGGACTGGGTGGGTAGGACCAGCCAGCCTTGGGGTTGGCAGACCACGGGAACCACAGAGGTTCTTTGGGAGGCCTGGTCACCCAAGGGCATGGCTTGGCACCTTGAACCTCCCCTGTTTGCTAAAGCCTGTGGGCCAGGGGTCAGGCAGGGCTTTCATAGTTGGAGGCCCTTGGTGGGAGAGGCGCATTGCTCTAGGGACAAGCTGAGTTAGTGACCAGAGAGCCCCACCAGGGGATGCTTGACTTTGAGGTAGCACAGTTACTGAGCACCAACTGTATATGACCACACTATCGAACCCTGTTGGTGACTGTGCCACGGCACCAGCAGTCACCGGCCACACTACGACGTATATCGCTGGCCTCCAGAGCTGTTGGGGGTGCAGTGACAATGGCCCCGTGATTGAGGGAGCATACAGTTGGCTTGGGGAGGGGATGGTTGGTGTGTAAGAATACAGTAAGGGGGGTATAGCCAGCTGTGTGCCCCCATGCTGACTGTACACCCTCACACTGGCTATATAACTCTTTGCCAACTATATACCTCGCACCAGCTGTATACCCCCACCCCTGCTGTGTACCCCACACTGATTAAACACCCCCGTAACAACTGTCTACCTCTTTGTTGGCTGTGTGCTGCCACACCAGTTGTGCCCCATACTGGTGGTCCCCGTGTACCTATACCCCCCCACCACAGCAGTTAAACACCCCGACCCTGACTACGGTGTATGTGCGCCAACTATAAATTGCTGTGCCAGCTGTATACCTCCTGAAATCCTGTGATGGGTCTGTGACCAGTCTTGGTTTGCTACTTTTGAGGGGGTTCAGGGTAGGCAGGACACGGGCTGAATTGTCTTTTGGCTTGGATAGGGTAGAAGGAATGTTGGAATCTAGGGCCGTTTGGTCAGGATGTCAGCTCTACAAGAACAGACCCACAAAATTGGGTCTCTCGTCTGCCACCATGCTTAGTGCCCAGCCCTGGGCCAGCACCCAGTACGTGCTCCATAAATACTTGCTCTATGAAACAATGGCTTCAGGATTCATAATCAGGCTGTGTGCAGGGATGGGGAGCTCAGGTGTCTAGTCTTGGGGGCCGCAAAGTGCCAGGCAGGGCTGGGGCATCTGGGTGGCCAGTCTCATTTTGCCAGTCTTCAAGAGACTAGCCATGTGGGGTTTTTTTTTTTTTTTTAATTCCTTTTTTAAGATTTCATTTATTCATGAGAGATGAGAGGGAGAGGCACAGGGAGGCCGATGTGGGACTTGATCCCAGGACTCCGGGATAATGACCAGAGCTGAAGGCAGCCCTTTTAACCAACTGAGCCACCCAGGCGTCCGGCGATGTGGGTTTTTATGTGCATTCTCCCGATGTTTCATTTGGCATTTCATTTTTTTTTTTAATGTAGACCGAAATAAAACGGGTCCACCGGCTTGAGAGTTTTCAGCGCCAATACTCTATATTTGGGAGTTTGGGTTCAGCCATCTGCCTGTTTTGCGGCGCCTATATCTAGAGTTACCTCCCCGCGTGCCTCAGTTCCCATACTTGGAGAATGGGGCAGCAAGAGGTGCCCTTCCCGGGTTGAGAGGGGGCGTAGGCGGCGTCGCCTGGTTGGGACGTAGGGGAGCGCCCGGGCCGCGGGTGAGGCCAGGGTTCCCCGGTGGGGGCCGGGCAGTTGGGGGGCGGAGAGGGCTAAATCGGGTGGCCCGTGAGTGGCGGGAGCAGCTGCCGCCCAGCCCGGGCCCCCCCTCCCCTCCATCCGCCAGTCCATCCGGAGGCTGCCGCTCAGCTAGGGCCGGTCAGACCGGTTTGGGCCGCCCCGCCTGGCTCCGGGCTGGGAGGAGCCGCTGCCCGGTCGGCCGCCGCCCGGTCGGTCGGTCGGTCGGGGTCGGTCCGTCCCTCCCAGGGGACACCCGCGCTTGCAGACCCAGCGCTGAGGGGGCTCGGAGCAGGCCGCTGCACGCCCGCGGGGATGGGGGGCGAGCGGCAGCATTACTACGGGAAGCACGGTAGGCAGCGCCCCGCTCCCGCACCCGGGCCAGGCCTCTCGGAGGGGGCAGCGGGACGACCCGGCCGCGAGCAAGAGCGGGGAGCAGAATTGCCCGGGATCCCTGCGGGTCGCCCCTCGCCCTCTCCGGGAGCTGCCTCTCAGCGCTCCCTCCAGACCCCCTCCACTGAAGGGCCCCGTCTTCAGAGGTCCCCGCCCTGTACCCCTGCGGGAACCTTCTCCAGATCCCACCTTGGACCCTCGCCTCCCTCTCCCCCTCTCTGTCCCCAGTCCTGCCCCCTCCCCAGTGGGTGGCCGTCAGCTGATAACTCGGGGGCTGTTCTCCGACAGCCTCGATGGCTCCCCCTGCCTTGGCCTGCCCGCCCTGAGGGCTGGAGGTGCGGTGAGGCGGGAAATGCCGCTGGGTCTCTGGACTTCACTCTTCCCCAGGGTGCAAGAGGCCCCTGGGAGCTTCTGGGGAGGGCGGTCTCGCCGCCCCATCTCGGTCACCCAGCTCGATCTTGTTGACTTTCAGGAACACCACAGAAGTATGACCCTACCTTCAAAGGACCCATTTACCACAGGTAAGGGCTCTGGGTTCCTGGGAGGGGAGGGGTCTCTGCTAGCACTGCCTTCACCCCTGTTTCTTTACCCCCTAGTCTCTCTCTTTCCAGCAGACTGGTGATCAGTATTTGTGACTTGACAATTAAAGAACTACTTTCTTTCATATGCAGAGTTTGTCTTTAAAGTTTTTTGAGATTTTTATTTATTTACTTATTTGAGATAGAGACTGGGAGAGAGCAGGAAGGGAGAGGGAGAGGGAGAAGCAGGCTCTCCACTGAGCAAGAACCCTGACTTGGAGCCGGAGCCCAGGACCCTTGAGATCATGACTTACCCCAAAGGCAGACACTTAACCAACCAGCCACCCTCCACCCCCCAGGCGCCCCCAAAGAGTCTTTACAAATGAATTGTTAAACTCAGGCAAAAGACTGGAAGAGATAATTTCTAGAACAAGAAATACTGTAGACAGTGAAGGTAATGGGAAGTGTGCAAATTCACTGAAACGTCAAGGAATGGGATTTGAGAGAGAGAGATATCAAAACTAGGCAGAGAGGCAGGCAGAGAGAGGGGGGGAAGCAGGCTCCCTGCTGAGTAGAGCCGGATGAGGGGCTTGATCCCAGGACCCTGAGGTCATGACTGGAGCAGAGCCTGCTTCTCTCTCTCTCCCTCTTCCTCAGCTTGTGCTCTCTTGCTTGTTCTCTCTCAAGTAAATAAATAAACTCTACCAAAAAGTAAAAATAAAGGAGTTTAAATTTTAAAGAACATTAATCTGGGGCGCCTGGGTGGCTCAGTGGGTTAAAGCCTCTGCCTTCGGCTCAGGTCATGATCCCAGGGTCCTGGGATCGAGCCCTGCATGGAAAACTCTGCTCAGCGGGGAGCCTGCTTCCTCCTCTCTGCCTACTTGTGATCTCTGTCTGTCAAATACATAAAATCTTTAAAAAATAAAAAAATAAGATAAATAAAAATAAAAAAGTAAAATGTACGGGCTCTCTGGTACAGCATAGCACTAAGGAACAGGCGTGCAAATGACACTTGGACATGGGCATGTGTGCCGGACAGGATGGGCCCCAAGTCTCCCACCCTAATGCTGTTCGCCATTCCCTAGGGGCTGTACGGACATCATTTGCTGTGTGTTCCTCCTCCTGGCCATTGTAGGCTACGTGGCGGTAGGCATCATAGGTGAGTGGAGCCATGCACAGGATTGGGGTTCCAAGGTGGGAGGATAAGCCACAGCCTCTAAGGCAGACATGGGGATGGTGCTGAGGAATGGCAGTGCCTCAGTGTCCCTGGATCCCTCCACAGCCTGGACCCATGGGGACCCCCGGAAGGTGATCTACCCCACCGACAGCCGAGGCGAGTTCTGCGGGCAGAAGGGCACAAAAAATGCGTGAGTCTGTCTCCTTGGGGGGAGGTGGGACTGGAGAGGTGTGGGCAGGATGGCTTCATGAGCACTGGGGAGAAGGTTCTAGTCTTCCCCCACCTCCATCCCTCTGTTAGTCCAGTCAGCAAGTACTTAAAAAGCTCCCGCCATACCCAGCTGCTGTTCTAGGCCTCGAGGACACTGCACTAAATGAGATATTAAGAGTCTTGTCCTCTGGGAGCTCACGATGTAGGGGAGGGACAGAGAGGTGACCGTCTTGGATCTGATGTCAGGTGGGGTGAGCTAAGCAGATGAGCTAAAAGCCAGTTCAGTCCAGGCTGTGCCACTCTCTGGCTGTGTGAGCTAGAATGAGTGTCTCAACCTCTCTGGGCCTCATTTTCCTCGTCTCTGCAATGGGGATCATCACAGTCCCACCCTCGTGAGGCTGTTGGGATGGTTAGATGAGCCAGCCGGCAGAGCTTCGGGTTACTTGCATTAGATATTATATGTAGGGAGGTTGAGAAATCCCGAGTTTTCATCTCTCTTCCCCAACCCCAGGAACAAACCCTTCCTGTTCTATTTCAACATTGTGAAGTGTGCCAGCCCCTTGGTCCTGCTGGAATTCCAGTGTCCCACCCCCCAGGTAATTTGGCTGCTCCCCTATCTTCTTTGCCGCCCCTGCTTTCCATCACTGGGTCCTTTTCTCCCTCCTGGGACTTCTCTCTCGGAGAAGAAGCTTTCTTTTCCCTTGGAGAATGGGAAGCAGGGCCTCTGTCCTGCGTGGGGATCGGGTGTCTGTCTTGATCCCACCCAACCCCTGCCTCCTGTCCCCCCAAGATATGTGTGGAGAAATGCCCCGACCGTTACCTCACCTACCTGAACGCTCACACATCCCAGGACTTTGAGTACTACAAGCAGTTCTGTGTGCCTGGCTTCCAGAGGAACAAGGTGTGAGGCGAGCCTAGGGAGGGGCCGAGGTGGAGGGTGCTGGCCTAGGGCATGAACCCCTCTCCCTTTCTTGCTAGGGTGTGGCTGAGGTGCTTCGGGATGGCGACTGCCCTGCCGTGCTCATTCCCAGCAAACCCTGTGAGTCTGGGGTTCTGCAAACTTGGGGGGGGGTTGGTCAGCAGTGATGGGGGGAGGTTTCAGGGGCTCAGCCTGACTGGTCTCATTCCCTGCTCCACGCAGTGGCCCGGCGATGCTTTCCGGCCATCCACGCCCACAAGGGGGTCCTCATGGTGGGCAACGAGACGACCTACGAAGATGGACACGGCTCTCGAAAGAACATCACAGAGCTGGTGGAGGGTGCCAAGTGAGGACTGCACTGCGGCCCACCGCCTCGGGGTCCTGCTCTCCTGGGTGGGCCGGGGCGTCCCCTGGGGCTGGCCCAATCAGGGAGGGGCTCCGGCACGAGCCTTGTCTGCCTGTCCCCAGGAAGGCCAATGGGGTCCTCGAGGCGCGGCAGCTGGCCATGCGGATATTTGAAGATTACACAGTCTCCTGGTACTGGATAGTCATGTAAGTGGGGAGGGAAAGCACCCCCCGGGGTCTGGCGTCTGGGGCCTATGAGAGGATGCCGGCTGCTCATGCCGCCCATCCCCCCATTTTCTCCCCAGCGGCCTGGTCATCGCCATGCTGATGAGCCTTCTCTTCATTGTCCTGCTGCGCTTCCTGGCCGGCATTATGGTCTGGGTGATGATCATCATGGTGATTCTGGTGCTGGGCTACGGTGCGTCTCCCCCTGCCTGCACCCTCCCCCTGCCAGCCCTGCGCTCTGCAAGATGCTTCTGCCCTCTGACCTGACCCTGGCCTTCAAGAAGCTTGTCCTAAGCCATCTGTCTCTCATTTGGCATATTTGTGACGATGTTCATCGCAGCGTTGTTTATGGGAGTAGGCACTTGGAAATAACCTCCCCGTGGGTATCGACGGGATATGAGTTAGATCATAGTTCCAGGTGGGAGCCGGAGCTGCCTTTTGTCTGCATCCACAAGCAGATCACTTAGCACAATGGTTAAAGATGTGTGCCTGGCACCAGACTGGGGGGATGGGTGCTGGGGGGGCTGGGGGCTGGGGGGGGTGGTTTAAATGCTAACTCTGCCTGATCCTTCCTCTGTGACCTTGGGCAAGTGACTCAACCTCCCCGTGCCTCAATTTCTTCCTCTATAAACTGGGGATAATGAGTATTTACTAGTTAGGCGGCTTAATGAGAAAAAGTATACAGGTGAGATGTGGGGGAAGGCCCTGTAGATCTCAGGTCTGTGGAACCCAGAGGCAGTGCACAAAACCCAGAGCTTCACATTCTGATTGTTCAGATAAACATTCCAGGGGAAGGATGTCTCATAGGCAGCCCAACGTGAGGACACAGATACTAAAATATTCATGCTAATGATGGTTTCTAGTTGGGCGCTAGCATTTTAGGCAAATGGTTTTTGTTTGTTTTTAAGATTTTCTTTTCTTTTGTAAGATTTTATTTATTTGAGAGAGAGAGTGTGAGAGAGAAAGAGAGAACATGAGCTGGGGTGGGAGGTGCAGAGGGAGGGAGAGGGAGAAGCAGACTCCCTGCTGAGCAGGGGGCTCAATCCCAGGACCCCAGGGACCTGAGCCGAAGGCAGATGCTTAACAGACTGAATAACCCAGGCGCCCCTAAGATTTTATTTTATTTTTATTTATTTATTTTTAAAGATTTTATTTATTTATTTGACAGCGATCACAAGTAGGCAAAGACTGGGGAGGGTGGGAAGCAGGCTCCCTGCCAAGCAGAGAGCCCAAATGCAGGGCTCGATCCCAGGACCTCAGGATCATGACCCGAGCCGAAGGCAGAGGCTTTAACCCACTAAGCCACTCAGGTGCCCCAGATTTTATTTTTAAGTTACCTCTCCACCCAGCGTGGGGCTCGAACTCACGACCCTCAGATCAAGAGTCACATATTCTACCAACTGAGCCAGCCAGGCATCCCTGGGTTTTTTTGTTTTTGTTTTTACTTAATCTGCATTTTACAGTTTCACTCTACAAAGAGCTAAAGGGAATATTGAAAATCCTTCATGCCACCCCACTGAAAGTTAATACCCACATCCTCGGTCCCCACTCATGAAGGAAGACCTCGGGCCCCAGGGCATCCTTGTCCCTAGCCACGAACTCATGTACACCTGTATGCATCAAGCCTGGATCGAGTGCCTGTGTCCCAGGCCATTTTCTAGGTCCTGGGGGTGTGGGCAAGATGGACAAGAAAAAATAAACCAGGGCTCCTGGGTGGCTCATTTGGTCAAGCGACTGCCTTTGGCTCAGGTCATGATCCTGGAGTCCCAGGATCGAGTCCCACATAGGACTTCCTGCTCAGCAGGGAGTCTGCTTCTCCCTCTGACCTCTCCCCTTCTCATGATCTCAATCTCTCTCTCAAATAAATAAAATAAATCTTAAAAAAAAAAAAAAAAAGATGATGATGATGCCTGGGTGGCTCAGTGGGTTGGGCGGCTGCCTTCGGCTAGGGTCATGATCCCAGGGACCTGGGATCGAGTCCCGCCTCGGGCTCCTTTCTCCACAGGGAGCCTGCTTCTCTCTCTGCCTCTCTGCCTGTGTGTGTGCTCTCTCTCTCTTTCTCTCTGACAAATAAATAAATAAAATCTTAAAAAAAAAAAAAAAAAAAAGAAGTAAAAAACCAGGGGGTGGCTGGCTGGCTCAGGGGAGTCTGCAACTCTTGATCTCAGAGTCATGAGTTGGAGCCCCACGTTGGGTGTACAGATTACCTAAAAGTAAAATCTTAAAATAAATAAATAAACCAGAAAACCCTCCAGAAGGTCCAAGCAGAAAGAAGGGGTTAAGAGGCTGAGTTTGAAGGGGTGTGGTTTGAAATGGGAGAAGCTGTTTGAATAGGTCTCATTAGAAGGTGACCTTTGAGGGGTGCCTGGGTGGCTCAGTCCATTAAGCATGTCCCTGCAGCTCTGGTCATGATCCTGGGGTCCTGGGATCGAGCCCCACGTTTGGCTCCTTGTTCAGTGGGAAGCCTGCTTCTCTCTCTCCCTCTGCCTGCTGCTCCTACTGCTTATGCTCTCTCTCTCTCTCTGACAAATAAATGAAATCTTTAAAAAGAAAAAAAAAGAATGTAACATTTGAGTAGAGACAGGAGGGTGTGAGAAATCCAGTATTGAGCAGCAGGAACAGCAAGTACAAAGGCTTGGAGGCGGGGCATCTGGGTGGCTCATTTGCTTAAGCATCTGTCTCTTGATTTTGGCTCAGGTCATGATCTCGGGGTCCTGGGATCAAGCCCCAAATTGGACTCCATGCTCAGCGGGGAGTCTGCTTGGGATTCGCTCTCTCCCTTGCTCTCTCCCCCTCCCCCCGGCTTGCTCGTTCTCTCCTTCTCACAAATAATAAATCCTTGCAAAGGCTCGAAGGCAGGAGCAGCTTTGGTTCTTGCTTCTGCTAAATGGGGGTGCTCCCACCTGCTTTGCAGTGTGGGGTGAGCATCCGGTGGGCTAAGGTCGGTCCCTTCTGCAGGTATATTTCACTGCTACATGGAGTACATGAGACTGCGGGGCGAGGCCGGCTCTGACATCTCCCTGGTGGACCTTGGCTTCCAGACAGACCTCCGCGTGTATCTGCACTTGCGGCAGACATGGATGGCCTTCAGTGAGTCCCAGTCCCCCCCAATCCTGCCCTGGAGAGGCCTGGGAGGGTGCGGGGGCATGCGGCTGGCAGACTCGGCCTCCCTCTGCCTCCCGCAGTGGTCATTCTGAGCATCCTTGAGGTCGTTATCATCTTGCTGCTCATCTTTCTGCGGAAAAGAATCCTCATCGCCATTGCGCTCATCAAGGAAGCCAGCAGGTAGGTGCCAGGGTGCCCCGGGGGCTGGGCTGGCTGGTCCTGGGGCTGCTCAGGCCGTGATGCCAGTGTCTCATCTCCTCCCCAGGGCTGTGGGCTACGTGATGTGCTCCTTGCTGTACCCACTGGTCACCTTCCTCCTGCTGTGCCTTTGCATCGCCTACTGGGCTAGCACTGCTGTGTATCCACCCTGAGACCCGATCCCCTGACCCTGGGGGCAGCTAAGGGCCGAACTGGCCTAGAAGTAACCTGCAGCTTGGTGGGGGCGGGGGGCAGGGCCAGAACACGGTGGGGGGAATGGATCCTTTCTCACGAGCCGCCTGGGTCCCTAATCCCAAACGTCAGGTTCCTTAATGAACCTCCAGCTTCCTGTCCACTTCCAACGAAGCCGTCTATAAGATCTTTGATGACGGCACCTGCCAGTTTGCCGGGAAAACCTGCAACCCTGAGGTGGGGGTTGCCTCTTTCCCCAGCAGCCCACAGACCATCTGCAACCTCTCATTCCCCACTTGGGGACCATTCAGCAAACATTTGGTGCCTGCTGTATGCCTGGTGCTAGATGTGGGAAGCAGGGAGCGGAAGAGATCCAACTTGGCAGCCCCCAGCCCACCCTGAATCACCTGCCTTTCTCCCTTTGACTTCATTTCCTGCCCCATGTCCCTCCCTTAACCCAGTGATGGTCAGGTCTTGCCTCTAGAACCCCTTCCTTGCCTTTCACAAGCCCCTCTGCTGACCCCTGTGGTCTTCATACTGATCTCTGCCACTCTGGTCCTGTCCACGTGGGCCCTGTCCTCGCACGACCCCACCCTGATCTCCAGGATAGCTTATCCTGCCTCACTGACCCCCGTGCAATCAATGATCCTGTCTTGCTTTTAGAAGCCCCTAATACTAAACCTCTGTCCCTTGACTTAACCTGTGACTCCCATGACTCCTGTCCCACCCCCACGGTCTCTCGGACCCAGACCTGATTCCCAGAAGCCACTCTGAACCCCTGGCCCCAGTGTTGTGACCCGGCCTTGCATCCTTCCCACAGACCTTTGCCGCCTCCAATGAGTCCCGCCTGTGCCCTGGTGCCCACTGCCAGTTTGCCTTCTATGGGGGTGAGTCGGGCTACCATCGGGCCCTGCTGGGCCTGCAAATCTTCAATGCTTTCATGTTCTTCTGGCTGGCCAACTTTGTGTTGGCCCTGGGCCAGGTCACGTTAGCTGGGGCCTTCGCCTCCTACTACTGGGCCCTGCACAAGCCGGACGACCTGCCTGCTTTCCCACTCTTCTCTGCCTTTGGCCGGGCGCTCAGGTGGGATTCCGTCTGGGCTAGGGGTGGGGCGAGGTGGGGTGGGGGAGCCTTGGCGTGGCCACTGACCGCCCCCTTGGCCTTCAGGTATCACACAGGCTCCCTGGCCTTCGGTGCCCTCATTCTGGCCATCGTGCAGATTATCCGAGTGATGCTGGAGTACTTGGATCAGCGCCTGAAAGGTGCGGCCCACCGGTGGCTTGCTTCGGCTGCTGGGGCGCAGGGCTGAGGGCAGGTGGGGGATTGGTTTATGGAGGGGGGTTAAGGCGGTGGGACTGTGGTGGGTTTCTGCTTGGGGTGAGAAAGGTGGAGTGGGGAGATTGAGCAGTTAGTTCCTAAGGTGGAGGAAGCTCATTGGGTGGAGTTCTTACTTCGGGGCGGGGCGGGGCCGAGAGGCCTGAGCCCCCATTGGTTCCTGAAGAGGCAAAGCTTTGTCTGTGCAGAGAAGGGCGGGGCTGAGGCGTGTTTCTTTTTGGCAGCGGTGGGGTTGGGATTGGTTATTCTTTGGGCTGGGGCCAAGGAGGAGGCGAGGATTGGCTGCTGCTTGGGAGGCGGGGCCAGGACGGTAGTGTGGGTGGTGATTGGTTCCTCCCTGGAGGCTGGGTTGAAAGGCTTCATGATAGGCCCCTTCCAGGGGTCTGGGCTGAGAGTCCTGGGCCGGGTTGGTTCCTGCTTGAGTGAGGGGCAGGACCCCAGGAGTTCTGGATTAAGTGTCCTCTCCATCTTTTGAGTAGGCGGGGTGGGGGTGGGGTGTCCCTACCGGGGGTCTCTCCTCTCTCCTCACTTCTGCCTCCCTCCCTTCTCTCTTAGCTGCGGAGAACAAGTTTGCCAAGTTCCTCATGAGCTGTCTCAAGTGCTGCTTCTGGTGCCTGGAGAAGTTCATCCGATTCCTCAACAGGAACGCCTACATCATGGTGAGGAGGCCTGGGACCCAGAACCGGCCCACCGCCAGCTCCCGCTGGGAACGGGAAACCCTCCTGTCCAGCCAGCGGGCCTGATCCCCCCTCCCCCTCCCTCCCTCCAGATTGCCATCTACGGCACCAACTTCTGCACCTCGGCCAGGAATGCCTTCTTCCTGCTCATGAGAAACATCATCAGGTCAGGGAAAGCACGGCCCTCGCGCTGCCTCCCTCCTCCCCCAGACCCTGAGGCCATCTTCATGCCTGCTTCTCACTGTCCCCTGCAGAGTGGCCGTCCTAGACAAAGTTACCGACTTCCTTTTCCTGTTGGGCAAACTTCTGATCGTGGGTAGCGTGGGTGAGTGCCGCTGGCCAGCCTGTGGGGCTGTGGGAGCCTGTCAGGGTGACTTGTGAGGTGCTGTTGGGTCCACACGTCTTCATTTGTGACGAGTGCCATGTTCTCTGAGGTCTCCTGGCAGGGGGGAGGGGGGCTTCCTTTAGCCAGAACTCTCATCCACCTTGGTTTCCTCTCTTCTTTAGGGATCCTGGCTTTCTTTTTCTTCACCCACCGGATCAGGATTGTGCAAGACACAGCACCGCCCCTCAATTATTACTGGGTCCCTATACTGGTATGGATCTTCGGGGTTGGGTGGGGGGTCCAGGGAGACGGAGGTGCTGGGGTCTCCTGATCTCTTTTGACTAGACAGATATGGATGGAGGTCAGAGGTGGGGGATTGATGACTTATTTAGTCCACAGACATGTAGTAAGCACCTGCTGTGTACCAGGCCCCGGGGAGAGGAAGGGCTTCTTTCAAGAAGACCTTACCTTTCAGAGGCAAATACACCTCCAGAAACAGTGACCTGGGTGGGTGCAGTGATTACGAATTGATCCCTGCTGATCCCTGCGGATCTGTGCCGCAGGGGAGAGGTACAGGGAACTGTTAGAGCTTGTGGAGGATGTGGACAGCTGTGGAAGGCCAGGTGTCTTCACTATGGATCTGGATGTCAGATCTAAGATCTGAAGGAGATATGGGGAGCCTCTGGCACAGGGATCAACAAATACGGAGGCCCTGAGGCAGACCTATGCCAGGAACAATGAGGAGACTGGTGTAGGGGGGCAGGGGTGGGGATAAGGACAGGGAGGTGGTGGGGCCCTGAAGGGGAATGTCATCACCTTGAGAGCATTGCAAGCCTTGGAGCCCTGTGACCTAGATTTTTATCTGGGTTCTCTGTTTGCTCACTCTAAGATGAGTCAGTTTGGGCAAGTTATTTAATCTCTCCTTGGCCCACTCATTTCAGTCTGTAAATGTTTATTAGATACCTGCCAAGGGCCTGTGAGTCTCCAGATTGTTGGGGGTGTGGCCGTAAGTGTGACAGATACAGTCTAGTGGGGATGAGGGCATTATGCCTGTCATACCCTAAACATGCATAAAATTGCAACCAGACGAAGGTTTCAGGGGATAGGCACGCGGTGCTAGGATAGCATAAAACAGGGTCCAGATGTCATAAGCAGCTTTTTGGAGGAGGTGGTATCTGAGGACTTGATGTTTGAACTGAAAACAGAAGGATAAGAAGACAAAAAAGTAGACTAAGTCAGGACAGAAGCATGTGCAAAGGCCCTGGGGTTAAAGAAAACAAGGAGTGAATGGCTGAATTTAGGATGTTATTCTGAGGGCTTATCAGCAGGGAAATAACAGGATCGAGCCTGGGAGGGTGCAGTGTGGGAGTTGATCTGGGAGCTGGGGTGGAAACAGCTTGGCTCCCCTTGCCTAGACGGTGATCATCGGCTCCTACCTGATTGCCCATGGATTCTTCAGTGTCTATGGCATGTGTGTGGACACGTTGTTCCTCTGCTTCTGTGAGTGACCCCTCAGCCCAGCCCTTGCCAGGCCCTGACTGCCTTCTCCCCTCTGGGTATAATATCTGATGGGGCTGTGGCTATGTGTTCAATGGCCACGCGCCCCCAGCTTCCCCAGGGGACTGGCTGTTCCGCCTCTGAGGCCCCTGGCATGCCTTCTCGGCCTCCTCCCTCCGCTCGGAGCTGCTCCGTCCTGTTGTCCCCTGGTCCAGGCTGCAGCTAGAATGCTGTGCCCCTGGGCCCTTGGCTTGGAGTTTCTGGCGTTGTTGGGGCGGGGGTCTGTGGCCGCTACTAACTCTGGTCTCCATCTGTCTTTTTTTTTTTTTTTTTCTTTTTTTCTTTTCTCTTCCTCTACTCCATGCCTGCTGGCTTCCCTGTTCTTCCCTGCCTCCCTCTTCCCCTCCCTTCCTGACCATCCCATTTTCCCCCTGCCGGTTCCTGGGGGGAGCCCAGGTGAGGACCTGGAAAGGAATGACGGCTCTCAGGAGCGACCCTACTTCATGTCGCCCGAGCTGAGAGACATCCTGTTGAAGGGGAGTGCGGAGGAGGGGAAGCGGGCAGAAGTTCAGGAGTAGAGAGGGTGGGAGGCGTGGGGGCCAGGCAGGCCTCCTCGTTTCCTCCCCATAGACCGGGGGTGCATGTGGGGCTACCGTGCCTGGGGAGTGTGGGGAAGTGTGTGTGTCCTGGTCCCGAGCCCACCACAGTCTGCCCCTCTCTGGTCCCAGTGTGTCTTGCTTTTCCTAACCCTCTGAGGCTTCTCTGTGGCCCCCGTTCTCCCGCCCTGTCCCCGGAGTCCCCTGCCCATGGGCTCCCCTCATGCCACCGTCTCTGGGGCCTCTCTCCGCAGTGGAGGACCTGGAGAGGAATGATGGCTCAGCCGAGAGGCCTTACTTCATGTCTCCCAACCTCAAGAGGCTCTTGAACAAGACCAACAAGAAGCTGGTGGAGTCCTAAAGACCCCCCGCTCTCCCCCACGCTCCCCCATCTCTCCAGAAGTCTCACACTGGGTGCTCGGCAGCTGGGTCAGAACCTCTGGCCCCCTGGGCTCACCAGAAGTCCGACCACTGCCGCCTCCCCCTACCCCCGCCCAACTGTCCAGTTACAGCTGGATTCTAGGCACTTGGAGGAATTGGGGCCTCTCCTCCCGGTGCCAAGAGGCAGTTGGGAGTTTTCACAGCGGTGCCCCAGGACTGCACAGGTCACTCCAGGCCTTAGGATGGGGAGTAGGCGGTGAGGCCTCTTGAAGTCTGGCATGCAGGGGGCCCCAACCTCTGGGGGCCTGTTCCCCTCTTAGGACGGGGGGGTATTTGTGTCTGCAAGAGTGATGGCCAGCATAAGCTCCGGCTAAAGTGAGGCCCCTGTTGACTCGTGGGTGCTCTGGCCAGGACCGAGCCCCTTCACGGCTGAACAGCTGTCTCATGGGCTGCCACACGCATTGATTATTATTATTTTATTATTATTTTTTTTAACCTGGACATGCATTAAAGGGTCTGTTAGCTTTTTTCTGTCTCCACGGCTGAGATGGGGCCAGCTGAGGCGTGCCTTCTGTCCTCCCTGTGGAGCCTGGCTGGGGTGGGAGTGGTGTGGCCAGGTGGGAGTGGCTCCTGGCAGAGGTGTGGTGGGAGGAGAGGGAGTAGTGAGTCTGTCCAGGAGGGCTGCGGGGAGGGGGAGTGGACTGGTGTGGACAGACCAGAGCAGGAGGGAGGGGTCCAGTAATAGCTGCTTAATGGAAACCTGCTGGCCGCCCGGCAGAGTCGGGCCCAGCTTCCCCCCTTCTTCTGCCAGTTACTGACACAGCTCTCTTTGTAAGAGAACGAGCCGCTGAATCCACCTGAGGGACACTGCTGGGGGCAGATGCTGTGGACACACTGGGCCCCACCCCCCCACCCCGTCACCTCACCTTGAGGGTCCTTTTGCCAAATTTGTTGAACTCGGGGGACCTGGTCTCCCGGTTCCCCCTTCGCCATATCCCCGGGCCCCTGACTTCATGTCCTTGCTCATCAGCACCATGGCAGCATCCCAGAGAGGGAGAAAACCCAGCCTGGGGTCCCAGTCTCCTGTGCCTGCCGCCAGCCCTCAGCAAACCGCCCCCACCCCGTTCTGTCTGCACACTCTTGCGTGTTAAATGCATTCCAACCACTAATAAAGTGCCTATTGTACAGAGCCTGGGCCTGGAGTGTTTGTGGAGGGAGTAGGAGGCTGGTGGGGGGAACCCCAGCTCTGACTGCCCCGGGATTGGGTGTCTGAGCTGGGGCGAGTCTCCTAGGGGGGCGGGGAAGGAGGCAGGGCAGGAAGCCCTCGGTCTGCAGGGCCCCATCTCTGCCTGAGTCCCACCATGCAGGCTGCATGGTGGGACTCAGGCAGAACAAAGGGGAACAAAGGAACAAAATGCCCCTTATTAGGATCTGATTCCTAGACTCTGGAAGGCAGTGACAGCCTGTCCACCTCCCGCCCACCTCAGTCTTGTGGCCTGGACACATGCTCCCAGGCCTGCTTTGTCCCCAGACCCAGGCACCCGAGATGCCCACAGTCCAGTCCAGCCTCTTTGAACCTGTGAAGCGGCCACTAGCTGGGCCCTGCCCTGTTGCCTGGAGGCTTGGTGCTGCCCCCTGCTGTCGCTATCTGTCATTGCCACGCTGGGTGACCATGGGTGTCACTGCCTTTCTCTGCACCCCCGCCCTAGGAATTTTCTCTTAAAGGGCCACCATTTCTTGAGTACTCCCTACGCATACCACATATACCACTTTTATTACTCCCCTCAATAATTGAGGCTGGGAGGTTGGGTTACATTCCTGAAGGTGGCTCAGGGGGAGAGTGGCTTAGAAGGCATTTGAACCCAGGTCTCCTGGACTCCAAGCCTTCCCCGCTATCCTGTACCAACCCCAGAGAGTGTCGCCTCCGATTATCTGAGTTTGTTCCTTTCGTTATCCCCAGTTCCTCTTAGCTCCGCCTCCAAAATACCTCCCAAACCTACCCACTTCCCCTATCTTCAGCTCCCAGCCCCATTATCACCCACCTGAACCAACGCAGTCCCTTGCCCAGGTCCCTGGCTCCCGCTATCCCCTCCCCTCCTCCATGGTTCCATGGTATCCCCTCACACCTCCATGGTGTGAAAGGGGGTTTGTAAACATTCTAGTGAGTTCACACTCCTTTTCTGTTCAAGAACCCTCCATGGCTCCCACCTTATTCAGCGTCTTCACTGCAGCCCTTGAGGTCCTGCCCCTTCTGCCCCATCCGCTCCCCTTTGTGCCTGAAATGCTCCCCACCTGGTTCTTTGTGTGGCTAGCTCCTTGGCCTTTGGCTTTCAGTTCAGGGATCACCTCCTCCAGGAAGCCTTCTGGGCTCATCGAAGAATGGCTCCTCTTGGTGATGACCACACATCGCACTCTTTTTCTCAGGGCACTTGTCACAACCTGCAAGTATTTGTGTTTTCATTTTATAATTCTCAGCCTCGCCACCCAGCATGTCAGCTCAGAGGGGATCCAGATCTGGTCGCCTTTTTTTTTCTTTTTTCTTTAAACCAAACAGGGTTCAGCTTTTCTTTTTTTTTTTTTTAAGATTTTATTTATTTATTTGACAGACAGAGATTACAAGTAGGCAAGAGAGGCAGGCAGGGAGGGAGAGAGAGGAGGAAGCAGGCTCTCCACAGAGCAGAGAGCCCGATGTGGGGCTTGATGCCAGGACCCTGGGATCATGACCTGAGCCGAAAGCAGAGACTTTAACCCACTGAGCCACCAAGGCGCCCCTTTTTTTCTTTTTTTAACCACTTATCCCAGAGCAGGACGGAATGCGTGGTACACAGCAGGCCCTCCGTGTACAGGCACAGAAGAGCTGAATGACTGCGAAGGGCTTAGCACAGTGCCTGGCCTGGGCGAAGTGCAGTGCGAACCACTGTTACTGGTGTATTAGCCTACGCCAGTGTTTAAGTTCCCAGGCTTCCATGCACACTCAAAACTCGTCGGCTGCTGCATGCAGAGACTGTACCATACAAAAGTAGAAGCCGGAAGACCAGTGAGGAGGTTACCGCAGGGGTGCCTGGCTGGCTGAGTCAGTAGAGCCTGTGACTCTTGGTTTCAGGGTCGTGAGTTCGAGCTCCTGGGTTGGGTGTGGAGCCTACTTTAAAAAAAAAAGTATTAGGGACGCCTGGGTGGCTCAGTTGGTTGGACGACTGCCTTCGGCTCAGGTCATGATCCCAGAGACCAAAGATCGAGTCCCGCATCGGGCTCCCAGCTCCATGGGGAGTCTGCTTCTCCCTCTGACCTTCTCCTCGCTCATGCTCTCTCACTGCCTCTCTCTCAAATAAATAAATAAATAAAATCTTAAAAAAAAAAAAGTATTGGGGTGCCTGGGTGGCTCAGTGGGTTAAAGCCTCTGCCTTCGGCTCAGGTCATGATCCCAGGGTCTTGGGATCGAGCCCCGCATCAGGCTCTCTGCTCCTCGGGGAGCCTGCTTCCTCCTCTCTGCCTGTCTCTGCCTACTTGTGGTCTCTGTCTGTCAAATAAATAAATAAAATGTTTAAAATAAATAAATAAATATATTAAAGTGTTTTATTTTATTTTTTAAAGATTTTATTTATTTATTTGACAGACAGAGATCACAAGTAGGCGGAGAGGCAGGCAGAGAGAGAGAGAGGAGGAAGGAAGCAGGCTCCCCGCTGAGCCTGCTCCATCCCAGAACCCTGGGAACATGACCTGAGCTGAAGGCAGAGGCCCCAACCCACTGAGCCACTCTGGCAGCCCTTGCTTTTGTTTTTAAAAGATTTTATTTGATGGAGACACAGCAAGAGAGGGAACGAACAGAAGCAGGGCGAGTGTGAGAGGGAGAAGCAGGCTTCCTCCTGAGCAGAGAGCCCGATGTGGGGCTCAATCCCAGGACCCTGAGATCATGACCTGAGCTGAAGGCGGAAGCTTAACCCACTGAGCCATCCAGGCACCCCCCCACCCGAGAAAAGATTTTTTTTAAAAAGTTGTTGGTTGGGCATCTGTCTTCAGCTCAGGTCATGATCTTGGGGCCCTGGGATGGAGCCCCATGTAGCCTCCCTGCTCAGTGGGGAGTTTGCTTCTCCCTCTGCCCCTCCCCCATGCTTATGTGTGTTCATGCATGCTGGAATCTTTAAAAAATTTAAATTTAAAAAAAGGTTACTGCACTGATCTGGGCACGTGCTGCTGGCGGACGACTCACGTGGTCTCGGTGAAGATGATGAAAAGCATGCAGATTTCGCACATCATTTCTAGACGGAGCTCGACTTGTTTGACTGCACACGCAAGAGAGAGGACTCGAGGAAGGAGGAGGAAGCAGGACTGAGGGGGTCAAGCTCAGAGTCCTGCGGAGGGGACCTATTACCTGAGCCCGCAGGTAGCTGGAGAGGATAAGTGACTTCTCAGAGCCTCCTTCCTGAATTGGACTAAAGGTGGCCCAGGAGCTTACAGTCCCAGGTACATCTGATTCTCATGGGTGCAGAGGCAAAATGTCCATGTGGCCCAGTCTGATCTTCTGGACAGTGTTGGCGTTGTGGTCCTGAGCCCAGGGTAGTTCTCTGAAGAAGAGCCGGTGGGCAAGCGGTTGTGGAAAAGCCCACAAAGCCCGGGCAAAGAGACGACTTAGCGGAGCTGAAGGGATCCGGGCAGGTCGGTGTATTTTGGAACTCCTCTATACAAGGTCTCCAAGGGAAGCGGTGATGTAGGTGGCTGGATGTGTCAGGACGTCACAGGAGAATCCCAGGCTGGAGGCATTTAATCGGGAGTGTGTTTTGATGGTCTTTGAGGTCATGGGGCTGGCTGAGATCACCTGGGGAGTTAAGTGTCCAGAGGTAAGACCTCTGGAGGTGAGGTCTGAGTTCCAGGGAGAAGGAAAAAAAAGAACTTAGGGGACTTAGGGGAGAGCCAGAGAGCGGTGGCGTCTGGAGGTCTGGAGCTGAAGGCAGGAAGTGTGGGCACAAGCGCTCCTGGCTTTAGCGTGGGAGCAACTGAATGGAGTGACTATTTTCTAGTGCAGTAAGAAAGGACATCAGCGGAGGGCAGAGCGTGTGATGTTGGAAGCCGTAATAAGGTGTGAAAATTGGGAGAACACTGCATGAATGAGCAATGTTAGGACTGTGGGTTGTTGTTTTTTTTCTTCCCCAAACTCACAAGGTGGGAGGTGCAGGCAGAGGGTGGATTTAGTTCAGGCTTGACAAAAAGACGCAGGGGTCTGAGGGTATGGGCAGGGGGAGATGCGGGAGGCATGCTAGCTTTCTGCTGTCCAAAAACCCGCCCATAGCTTTCAAAGCACTCAGGGTGAAAGCCAAGGTCTCCATGTGGGTCTCCAGGGCCCTGAAGGACCTATCCACCCTTTCTTGGATGGCCCTCCTCCCGCCTCCCATCCTGGCCCCCTTCCAGCCCCCCGGACTTCTTTGCTGCTCCTTCCACAAGCACCGCCAACCTCTGGGACTTTGTACTGGCTGTTCCCTCTGCCTGGAACTCTCATCTCCCATGGAGCTGCTTTGCCTCAGTCCCTCAGCTCCCTCTAAGGACTTCGCTGTGTGCTGCCTGACTCAAAATTGCACCTGCCCCAGCCCCACATCACCACTGTGCTGCTTTATCTTCTCCCACTGCACTCGCCTCTGCTTTATTATCACCTCCCCCCGCCCCCCAAGTCAGGGACATGGGATGGTTCATTAACTGTGTCCTCAGCAGCAGCTCTGGGCTGCACAGCTCAAGGCCAGCTCCTCCCACCCTCCCAGATGGTCTGTGTCACCGGCGGGCTACACGCAAGCTCTTTTTCTGCTCAGGTTGGCCAGCATTGGCTTCTGCCTTTGCAGCTCGGAGAGGTACCTATCTAGAATACTTGAAGGGGTGTGGCCAGGCCGAGGGGAGGGAGCTGCGGCCCTAGCAGAGAGGAGGCGAGCAGGCACAGGGGAGTGGGCTAGTTAGGAAACGAAGTGGTTCAGGCAACTAACAGACACAAAGAGGTCTTCCAGTTCTGTTACGTTCTGGAACAGGTAAAGCTAATCCTGGGGATGTAACAGGGATTGGCTCGGGACAGCAGGAGGAAGATTCCTGGGTGTTGGTGGGGCGGGGGGGGGGGTAGTGCCAACGTTCCTTATCTTGATTCTGGTGATGTTTACACAGATGTATGCGTAAACATTTACCAAGATGTACACTTAAATGATTGTATTACACCTTCGTTGAAAAAAAAAAGTGCCCTAAAGGAAATGGGGAGCTCCTCTTTGGCTGCTGTCCCTGAGGTTGGACTGACGGGCACAGTGGAGGCCAGGTGTGGGGGGTGACCCAATCATGCATTTATTCACTGTATCCAGTGCTCCAGGCCAGGGTGAACCAGAACCATGTTCCCTGGTCTGAGTTAACTCTCTGGCAAGGGAGACGGATAATAACTAAATATATAATGAGTGATAGACACTATCACTGATAGACACTAAATATAACTAAATATGTAATGAGTGATAGACACTCTAAAGAAAAATAAAGCAGGATAATCTGACAGTGCTGTTGGAGAAATGGCGGTGAAGGCAGCTGGAGCTCAGAGCTTAGAGAAGTGAGGGAGGGAGCTCTGAATACTTGAGGGAAGAGTGTTTCAGGCTGTGGGTATGGCCAGTGCAAAGGCCCTGAGGTGACAGGCTGCTTAAAAGAATGGAGGAAGTTGTGAAAGGACAAGTCAAGCTGTATATCCCAGGCTCACACCTTCCCAGTCCAGCTGCCAGAGCAGAAAGATCTTCTCTTTCTCTGATGACTGGAGGCAAGTCCCAAAGCAGCCTAGTCTTTGGCCAGTTCTGGTGAAACACCATCTCTCCACCAATCATGGGACCAGGAAAGAAGTGGAGGTTTTGATCAGCCAGATCCAAGGCAGAGGCTGGGTGGTGGGAACACAGTGGGTGAGAGGTGGTTCCCCAAGGGAAAACCTTGGTTCTCAGAACAAAGGGGGAATGGAGACCCAGCAGGCCAAAGCCACAGGTAGCAACTGCTCTGTGGGAAGAGAGCAAGAGCAAGAACTAGAACAGCAGGGACCAGAGGATGGCCACGAGGGCCCTGGCAGGTGAAGATGATGCCAGGTCATACATTTGGTCCTTATGACAGCAGTGCTGTGGGGCCGTGCTAGTTTTTCCTCTCGTCTTAACGTCCTGGGGCTCAAATTAATGTGGCCATGATATGGCTCCACGTTCACTCCATCTCATTCTTTTAATGTAAAATATTGCTGAGGTGCCTGGGTGGCTCAGTTGGTGGAGTGTTGGACTCTTCGGTTTTGTTAAAGATTTTATTTATTTGACAGAGAGAGAGAGAGATCACAAGTAGGCAGAGCAGCAAGCAGAGGTGGGGGGGTGGGGAAGGGAAGCAGAGAGCCTGATGCTGGCCCGAGCCCAGGGCCCTGAGATCATGACCTGAACCGAAGGCAAAGGCTTAACCCACTGAGCCACCCAGGCACCTCGGACCCTTGCGTTTTGGCTCAGATCATGATCTCAGGGTCGTGGATCAAGCCCTGCATTGGGCTCTGCGCTTTGCAAGAAGTCTGCTTGGAATTCTCTTTCACTCTCCCTCTGCCTGTCCCCCTGCTCACGAGTGCACGAGCATGTGCGCTCTCTCAAAATAAATATTTACTTATTTTTTAAAAAAAGATTTTATTTATTTGACAGAGACACAACACGAACAGGGGGAGTGGGAGAGGGAAAGCAGACTTCCCGCTGAGCAGGGAGCCCAATGTGGGGCTCGATCCCAGGACTTGGGATCATGACCTAAGCTGAAGGCACACTTAATGACTGAGCCACCCAGGCGCCCCAATACATTTACTTATAAAATTATATTTATTTTGGGGCACCTGGGTGGCTCAGTGGGTTAAAGCCTCTGCCTTCGGCTCAGGTCATGATCTCAGGGTCCTAGGATCGAGCCCCGCATCAGGCTCTCTGCTCAGTAGGGGCCTGCTTCCTCCTCTCTCTCTGCCTGCCTCTCTGCATACTTGTGATCTCTGTGTCAAATAAATAAAATAATATTTATTTTGAGAGAGAGTGAACGAGCACGTTAGCATGAACAGGGAGGAGGTGCAGAGGAAGAGGGAGAGAAGCAGACGCCCTGCTGGGCAGGGAATCCCAGGACCCGGAGATCAAGACCTGAGCCGAAGGCAGACGCTTATCTGACTGAACCATCCTGGCAACCCACAAATAAAATCTTTAAAAAATATGGGGCGCCTAGGTGGCTCAATGGGTTAAAGCCTCTGCCTTCGGCTCAGGTCATGATCCCAGAGTCCTGGGATCGAGCCCCGCGTGGGGCTCTCTGCTCAGCAGGGAGCCTGCTTCCTCCTCTCTCTCTCTGCCTGCTTCTCTGCCTACTTGTGAACTCTGTCTGTCAAATAAATAAATAAAATCTTTATAGAATTCTCTTTTAAGATTTTTTTTTAAAGATTTTATTTGTCAAAGAGAGAGCGAGAGCACGCGCGCACAGGTAGACAGAATGGGAGGCAGAGGGAGAAGCAGGCTTCCCGCGGAGCAAGGAGCCCGATGTGGGACTTGATCCCAGGACACTGGGATCATGACCTGAGCCTGAGCCGAAGGCAGCCGCTTAACCAACTGAGCCACCCAGGCATCCCTAAATAAAATCTTAAAAAAAAAAAAAATAAAATAAAAATAAAAATAAATAAATATACATATATATATATATATGTACATACATATATATATACTGCTGTAAAATACACATAAAAATTACCACCCAAAGCATTGTTAAGTGTGCAGCTCAGTGACATTTACCTTCACCCTTGTACAACATCACCACTCTCCACATCCAGGAATTTTCTTCTTCCCAAACGAAAACCGTTCCCGTTAATCACAAATTCCCCTACCCGCAAGCACCCCCCCTTCTACTTCCTGCCTCTGTGAATCTAACTCTTCCAGAGACCTTGCGGGAGTGGAATCATACAGTATTGAGCCTTTTGTGTCTGGCTAATTTCATTTAACATGACATCCTCTAGGTTCATCCGCATCACAGCATGTCAGAATTTCCTTCTCTTTTAGGGCTGAATATTTAACATTCCATGGTCTGCATACATTGCAACTTGTTTATGTTTCCTTCATTGACAGATGCTTGGGTTCTGTTTCCATCTTTTGGCTACTGTGAATCACGCTGCTATGAGCAGGGGTGTGTAAGCATCTCGAGTCCCTGCTTTCATTTCTGGTGGGCATATTCTCAGAAGTGGAATTGCTGGATATGCTGTTTAATTTAGGAAGAATACACCGTGTTGGTTTTTTTTTTTAAAGATTTATTTGACAGAGTTCACAAGTAGGTAGAGAGGCAGGCAGAGAGAGAGGAAAGGAAGCAGGCCTCCGGCTGAACAGAGAGCCCGATGTAGGGCTCAATCCCAGGACCCTGGGATCAGGGCCTGAGCTGAAGGCAGAGACTTAACCCACTGAGCCACCCAGGCGCCCCGCCAGGTTGTCTTCTTGCTCCAACCTTTAGCTGAGCTTTCTTCCTAGTTGGTTTCATTCTGTCAAGTTCTTTCATCAAGGTCTACTCCCTGCCCCCCTTTCCTCCCCTCCCCCTCCCTTCCCTGGTATTTCCCTGGCTTCAAGATTAAACAAGAGCTTCTCTTGTCCAAGTTCCTTGCCTGGGACTCAGTGGCTCTTACTGATTGGATCTGGGTCCCTTACCCCTAAGCCAATCACTGTGGCCAAGCCAGGGGCCTAGTTTCAGAGTATGATAGCAGGGACTCGTCAACTGAACTCCAGATTGAGCAAGGAAGGATGGAAGATCCTCAAAGCACTATGATCCATCCATGTCCACTTCACTGAAAGGGGAAGAAGGCAACAGGCATGGGTCAAAAAGGATTCAGAAAGAAAAGTTCCACAGTGTGACTGGGGGTGGGGGGCTGAAGTGCAAGAAAGAGGAGGAAGGCAAGCAATGGACAGCATGTTCAGGAGAACACTAAAGTCCCTGAATAAGACAGAACCTGGCTAGGCAGAGGGACTGCAAGAGGAGGGGACAGACCTTACTCTCCAGCTGTTGATGGAGAGAGGCTGTAGTGGGGACAGGGGGTGCATAGCTAGATGACAGGGCATGGCAGGGAAGTCAGAGAATGGTTGTGCATTCAGGGGTTGTTAACACGTAGTGGTGGAAAGGCAAGGATGGTAGTGGAAGGCTGGGTCATGGTGGAGATGAAGGGACAAGAGGGGACAGATGGGACAGGTGGCACCTTGGGACTTCAATCTTGCATGGTGACCAAGGAGAGAACACAGACAAGGAGCAGGATGGATGTGGCTTGTCAGAAGATGGGGCTGAAAACTTATCCTGCCACTCCTGGTGAATGGGGTTGGGGTGGCTCCAGCACAACATACTTTTTTTTTTTTTTTTAAATTTTACTTATTTGAGAGAGAGAGCGAGCACAAGCACACACATTCATGTGAGTTGAGAGAGGCACAGAGGGAGGGAATTTTCAAGCAGACTCCCCATGGAGTGTGGAGCCTGACTCCAGGCCTGATCTCAAAACCCATGAGATCATGGCCTGAGTGGAAACCAAGAATCAGAAACCTGACGGCACCACCCAGGCGCCCCCAGAATGCATTATCTAAGGGAGTCTGGTTTCCTTGACACTTCAACTGCTGTCCAGCAGCTCTTACTACAAAATCGAGGTTGGACGAGCCACCAGCCCAACAGGTTAACAATCAGAACCACACCAGCTTCCCCGGCACTCATTTCGTGCATCCTTAGCAAAGCCTGGAGACTGAAAAACACTTCAAAGCTGTCCTCGGCCCTCTGTGAAGACTGCAGTTTGATCTAAAGCCTTTGGTTATAACCATGATCCTATATACCCCTTTCTGTGTTTGGGGCCATCTTGACAGGGCCTGCCTTGAGAGCCTCAAAAAGCAAGTTCTTGAGAAATCTAATCTTTGCCCCCCCCCACCCCCCCAAGAACCATCTATGGACTTGGGAAGTCAGAAAACTAGAAACCTTCCTTGTTCTGCCACTTGGTAGCGCTGTTAGCTTAGTCAAGTTACGCCCAGCTGAGCCGTGCCTTGAAGTGTGGGTAACGGCTGGTCTCTAACAGGTTAAAGCCAGTTATCACCTTGCTCGTCAGGAGCACCGTAAACAATCTGAATTTACCTTAACCAATTCTACCTGAATCCATTGCCCCTTAATTTTACCAAAACTTTCTTCAGTCTCAAGCTCTATTTAAGAAAATACGGGGGAAAAAAAGCAAGATGCAAAATGTCTACCATTTGTGTGAAAACCATCAAAAATAAATAACAAATCTAAGCCTCTCCGTGAATAGAACACCGCTGTAGAGATACACACAAAGCTTAACACTGGCTGCTAAGGAGCGGAGGCAGATACAGTCCTCTCATACTCTTGAACATTTGCCATGTTGTATCAGGTGAACAGATTATCTGCTCAAAACCCTAAATAAAATGTAAATAGAAAAGCAAAGCAGTAGATACAGTACACACCCATTTCTGTAACATTTTTACATTTTACCTTTTTAATAATAGTTATCGTTTGGACGCATTTATTCTGCACACAGAATTGTGCCAAGTGCTTTAAAGAAAAATCGTTACCATTTTGTAGATAAGGAAACGCAGGGTCAAGAGAAGTGGGCTGTTTTTGGTGACACCAGGGGACTCAAACCCAGAGCAGACAGTGGGTCTTGCATCCTTAACAAAGGCGCTTACATCCTACATTTTTGCTAGGAAAATCCGTTACTACGCCGATAACTCTTGAACGGCTTCACACTTTCAAGAAGGAAACCTTTTCAGTAAGTCCTTGTTCCAAGTCCCGGCAGTTTCTGAATAACAGCCTCGAACATGACAACGTGCCTAGTAACGATGCCTGTCAAGCGCCAGCTTGATTCTGACACTGGAGGGGAGCGGGGCTGACTTTAGGCAGATTGTATGCACATCGGGGATCTCACGAAACGCCGGGAGGATGCAACAAGAACGGGCTTGAAAAGAGAAGGCGCTCGGTCCCCGGTGCCTTTACTTAACCCTGAGCTGTGGTTGGCCGAGCGTGTGACCGCAGACCCCGCTCTCCCACGAGCGGGATGTGAGTCCTCCAGCTGGGCCTCAGTTTCCCTACCTGTGAAAGGACTAGAAGATCCCTAGCAGCTCGGCTCGGCCCTTTGGGCGCCGGGCCCGGCAGGGCGGCCAGACGCTACACTACGGGGTTTGCAGGACCAAAGAACTGTAGCGCTCACCGGCGCCGGTCCCGGGGCAGCAACAAGATCTGTCCAGCTGTTGCGGACACCCGCATCTCAGGTCTTCTCGGCCTCTAGCGAGAGATGCAGAGAGAGGGTAAGAAGCTCCGCCAGGTAACCTCGGATAGAGGCCGAACCTCCGCGGTTGAAATAAGCCACTTTGAGGATACTCACGTGCCGGGCTCTACGAGTACGTTTCCGCCAACGTACACTGAGCGACTGGCGTAAGATGGCAGCCGCGCAGGCGCATAAACTCGCAGCAGGGGAGACTCCGCCCCTAGACCTCTTTGTCACATGGTAATGCCGCTTAAAACCGCCATTAAAAAAAAGAGCGGCGACCACATCACATGACGCAGACCTACCAATACAGCAAAGGGACGTGCCGAAGTCCTTGTCACGTGGCCAAGGAACCCTCTGCGTAAGCCACTATCACATGATCAAGGCCTAGAAAAGAGGAAAACGTTTCTATGCCACGTGACCAACAACGCAACGGCTGCGCTCCTGCCACGTGACTGAAGCCCGCCTTATCTCTTTTCGTCGCTCCCTCCCTCCCGGGCTTGGCCTGCGTCAAGCGGCAACGCGGCGGCAGGGGGCGGGGCTCTAGCCGATCACGTGGCCCGCACCTCCCCGGCGCGCGCCCGCCCGCCCGCTCGCCCCCGGCCCCGGCTCCTCCTCCTCCTCTTCTCGCCATTGCAGTTGGACTCAGCAGCCCGGTGCGCACCGCGTGGTTTTTGGGGGGAGACCCCGGCGGGCTGTGGCAGGAGGGCGGCGGCGGCGGTTGCGGTCGGGGAAGGGAACGCCGACAAGGTAAGCGTCAATGTGGCGGCGGCGGGGTCCATTCCCGCCTCTGCCCCTCCCCCCGCCAGTCCTCCCACTCAGCGCGGGCTGGGCTGAGGGGTCGCGGTGACAGGGCCTCAGGCGCCCCGCGCTCCCCGCCTACGCCCGGTTCCCTCGCCCCAGCGCCTGTCTTATTCCTCCCTCGCCAGTCTCGCTCCCGCGCTTGGCCGTTACTCTCCCCCATTGTGCCGAGGAAACAAAATGGCGGCGGCGGCGGCGGCGAGGGCCCGGTGCGCGCGCATCCGCCCCCCCTCGCGGCCCCTCGGCCGGCGGCGGCGCCTTGCGCGGGGGGTGCGCGCGCACCGGGCCCCCCGCCGCCGAGTCCCCCGGGCCCGGCTTTGTCTGTTGCGGCGCCCCGCGCGCACGCGCGCACGTGCCGGGAGCACACACCCCCCTTGGCCGGTAGCATCCTGGCTGGCGCGGCACGGGCGACCCCCCTCCTCGTTCCTTTTTAGTCTTTGTCCCAGTCCCGTCCCGGGTTCCAGGAGAGTCCCAGGTTCCCGAGGCGGGAAATGTCGCCGCCTTTGTCCTTACATGGCGTGGAGACGCGGACCTCCTCCCAGAAACCCCGTTCCCACGCTGATTGCCTAGGAGGCCTTTGTCGGTGCATGGGGTTCCCAAATCTGTAGTCAGCCAGGCCTCCCCAGATCAGGACCCATTCTTGGCGGAGGGTTTAAGCTTTCCCTTTCTTTAGTTCAGGTGTTTCACTGATGATGAATTTTCTCCAGATTGCTTAGGATTTGCATCCTTCCTCAAAATTGTGATCTGGTGTGATATTTGGGTACGCTGAAACTTGCAAGATTGTGACCCAAACGTGAGAGCCTAAAACGATTTTCTACATTATTTTCTCAAGTAGTTGAGGGACTGAGTTAAAGTTCTGCCCCAGTTAATACTGCGCCTGGATGAATTATCTGGGATGTGCAGTGATCAGCATGTTCTCCCCCAGTTCTGAACTTGTGGGGAGATAAGCCATCTCTTCTCAGTATTTCCAAAATTGATTGACCCGTTGCTTGGGATTCTGCTCAGGGGACGTGATGGATGAGTAAGGGAGTGCCCATTTCCCTGAGAAGCCTTCCTTTTCAGGACTTAGGTATTTCAGTGGTCTGAATCTTTTTCCAATTGCTTAGGATTCTCGCCTCTTTAAAGTGAGTGGCCTGGTGGCAGATTTGGGTTCCACAGGAAAACCTAAGGTGCCACCCAGAGTTGGGACTCAAATTTAGGGCTGCAGACTCTTTTTTTTCCTCAGAGAGTTGTGGTTGGGAATCTCCGCCGATTGCTCACATTGCTGCCACTACGCTTTGTGTGTGTGGTCTTGTGGGATGTAGGTAACAGCAGCCAGTAAGGCTGTGAATGAAGTGTGGGAACCAGAAACTCATTAACAGCTGGAAAAGAGAAAAACAGGCCCCGGGGTACTGGCAGGTGCTACTGTTCCTAGTCCTGGGGTCTTTCCCCCTGAGCTGTGTGCTGGCCATGTGAGCGGATCCTGGACCCTCCGATCTGTGAATGGAATCTCTGCAGGCCCTAATGTTTGGAGTTGATTGGAGGCTGGCAGTTAGCGCCAGGCTTGGCCTTGCCAGCACCGAGTGCGGGTGTATCAGAGTTTCCCTATTCTCCTACAGCTTGGGCAAGCCTGGGAATCACTCCTTTCTGGAGCGGAGTGGTACCTAATCGCTTGCACTTTTTATTTTTTCCTTATTTAACTTCTCTAGTGCCTTTAGGCAAACATTCCTTTCTTTAGCTTCTTCTAGTATATTTTAGAGGTTTGTTTTTTTTTTTTAAGATTTTATTTATTTATTTGACAGAGATTACAAGTAGGCAAGAGAGGCAGGCAGGGAGAGAGAGGAGGAAGCAGGCTCTCCGCGGAGCAGAGAGCCCGATGTGGGGCTTGATCCCAGGACCCTGGGATCATGACCTGAGCCGAAAGCAGAGGCTTTAACCCACTGAGCCACCCAGGCGCCCCTTTTAGGGGCTTTTTGTTTCTGTTTTTTTTTGTTTTGTTTTGTTTTGTTTTGAGGCCCATATTACAGAGAGTGAGGAATCTAAGGCTGTTTCTTCCTTTTCTTAAATTCTTCCTGTCAAAAAACTACATTGTCAAGAGCGGCTGCTAATACTTTGATGTCACTTACTTGGCGCTCATTTTCATGCTCCTCTGCTTAAGTTCTCCCAAGTAGGAACAGGTGGAGTCAGTGATGAGGAAAGAGCTTTCTGTAAGTCTTTAAGCCTCTTCTGTTTGAATAAGCAGTAGGCTTGTCCGTAGCAAGATGTGGGGCTTGGAAATGACTTTCTGAAAAAGGCTTTCTTTTTAAGTTTTCTGTGGGGGCTTGGTTGGGTGTCTGCCTTCGGCTTAGGTCGTGATTCTGGGTCCCTGTTGGGTGGGGAGCGTGGTTCTCCCTCTCCCTCCTCCACTGCCCCTGCTTGTGCTCTCTTGCTTGTGTTCTCTGTGTGTGTGTGTGTCTCTCTCTCTCTCAAATAATAAATAAATAAATCTTTAAAAAAGGAAAAAAGTTTTCTTTGGGCTGGATCAACTCCCTCTTATTTACCTCTCTTATCTTTCTCCCCAGTTCCTCCTGATTTCACCTTTTATGACTCAGAGGAATAATTCCCTTACCCAAGGAACTTGGGTTTGTACCTCCTTGGATTTGCCCTCCTTTTACATTTTGTCAGTAAGTTTATGAACCTTGTGCGGTTTTGAACTGTAAATGTCACTATCTGGTATTAAATGCATGTGTGTCTCACAGAGGGATGACGTTTTATCTGAATATTGCTTTGATTGAACCTTCATGGGAGTTACGATTTTTTTCTTTTTAAGATTTTATTTACGTATTTGACAGACAGAGATCACAAGTAGGCAGAGAGGCAGGCAGAGAGAGGGAGAAGCAGGCTCCCTGCTGACCAGAGAGCCCGATGTGGGGCTGGATCCCAGGACCCTGAGATCATGACCTGAGCTGAAGGCAGAGGCTTTGACCCACTGAGCCACCCAGGCGCCCTCCAAATTATTTTTATAATCTTAGGTGATTAGTGAGAAGGGATGCTGTTTGCAATTTGAGATCCATTGTAATTTTCCTTAAACGTCCTAAACAGCCATTCTTCTTACTGTTTTCATTAGGACTGTGGTTCAAGCTCAGTCTTACTGGGATAATCATCCAGGCCACTTGGTTTTCTGTTGCTTCTTTTGGACTCCTTTTCTTACCTGAGTCTATGTGTGTTTAAAGAATAAAATGTTGCAAGTTAGCTTGGCTGCTTCTTGGTACATTTAGATTTCTTGCTAGTTAATAATCCTTGCTGTGTACTCCTAATTCAGAAAAGCAGTCCAAATGTTACCAATGTGGAAATAACCAGCCCAGCCCCATGGCTCGTAGCAGCCCTTAATGAGCATTTGTCCTGTGCTGCCGGGTGAGGGCTCCCCAGCGACCAGAGCAGCACAGAGCAGATGTGTGAGCTGACAGGAGTGGAGAGAAGGTGAACTGAGTTGATTTTGATGAAGTTAACTTGAATTTGTTTTAAACTCTCGGCTCTGGAGAAACGCTTGGTGGTGTCTTGGAAAACCATATAGGCAACTACCACGTGACCCAGCAAGTTCACTCTTGGGCATTTATCCAAAAGAAATGAATGTTTATGTTCACATAAAAATGTATACACAAATGTTCATAGTAACTTTATTCTTGATAGCCAGGAGCGGGAAGCCATGCCCTTCAGTGGGTGAATGGTTAAACAGTGGTGTCTCCATACTCCGGAATGCTACTCTCCAACCAAAAGCAGCAAGCTGTTGATAACAAAACTTGGATGAGTCTTGAGTCAGTTATGTTGCATGAAACAAGCCAATGCTGAAAGTTTGCAAGCTCCGCAATTCCACATACATAACATTCTTGGAGTGCCAAAATTATAGGAATGGTGAATGGATTAGTGGTTTTTAGGGTTAGGCATATGGGGTGTGTGGAAGGGGAGTGTGGCCAGTCACTTGCAACAGGAGGGATCCTTGTGGGGCTGGCGGTGGCCTGTGTCTGACTGTATCCATGTCTCTTGTGGTTGTGATACTGTATTATGTAGTTTGCAAGATGTTACCATTGCAGGGGGCGAGGGTGGGGGCTGGTTACAGAGCACAGTTGATCTCTGTTATTTCTTACAAGTACATGTGAAGCTACAGTTACTTCAAAATAAAAAAGTTTTATTTAAAAGAGGGTGGCCCTTGGAAGAGGGAGGGGGTAACTGTGCTGTGGGCATTAATGAGGACACATGATGTACTGAGCACGGGCGTTAACACGCAACTGATGAATACAGTATATGTTAATTTAAATAAAATAAAATTTTTAAAAACCAAAAAGTGCCGCCCTCACCCACTAAAATAATTTGTGTTTGTGAATTCGCATGTATATGTCACATCCTTTGAGGAATGGTCTCATTTTCTTTGCAGTGGTTGGAGGGGGGATGCTTTGGGGGAAGCGAACAGATTGCATGCCAAGTTAAAAATCTGGAGCACCTGGGTGGCTCAGGTGATTAAGCATCTGATGCTTGATCTCTGCTCAGGTCTTGATCTCAGGGTGATGAGTTCAAGTCCTGCATTGGGCTCCACTCTGGGTGTAGAGTCTACTTAAAAAAATCCAACAAGGAAGAGTTGCTCAGGGTGGGGGGGTGTCTCACTCTCCGGCCAGGTGTGGAAGAGTTCCTAAACTTACTTACTTCGCCCCCTTGCCTCTTGAAGAGGATGTTGGAAGGGAGGTTTGGCAATTCCCACTTGGAGTCATGGTACACACTTTACTGTCAGGTCCTCTCACAGGCAGACTTGAAAAACATTTCTGTTGGTTCGTCCAAGAGTTGTTGAAATTCCTCCTTTAATATACTGCTTTTGCGGTTTTATGGTCGATGAAGTATCTTTCCATAAAGTCATCTTTTATCCTTACTATTTGCAACTCTTATCTTAGCTAGTGTTTTCCATCTCATGTCTGACCCAGCTCTGAATAGGTAGGTAATTTGCTGGAACGTCCCATAGGTGCTAGGTTGCAGAGCCCTGGTGGCACAAACCTGGGGCTTCTGTCTCCCAAGATCCGTGAATGCTCTACAGTACCAGGGGCCCTAGAGTCCGGGGTCTCACCAGTGGAGTTCCAGAGAAACCTTTTGAGGGGAAAAAATCTGTATTTGCCAACTTTTTATTTAGTCAAGAAAAATATCTTTGTAATTAATTAGTGTACCTTGTGTCCATCTTTTCTTGAGGAAAAAAGACATGCTTTTTTTTTTTTTTAAGATTTTATTTATTTATTTGACAGAGATCACAAGCAGGCAGAGAGGCAGGCAGAGAGAGGAGGAAGTAGGCTCCCCGCTGAGCAGAGAGCCCGATGCGGGGCTCGATCCCAGGACCCTGGGATCATGACCCAATCCGAAGGCAGAGGCTTAACCCACTGAGCCACCCAGGCGCCCCAAGACATGCTTTTTAAAATTGAAAATATCTGTGAAAATCTTTATTCCGAACTTTATATCTCCTTGTGGATCAGTAAAAATACCGTTGCAGACAGATTTGGGAATCGCTGTACTAGGTGTTAAATCTTGTGCTGGATTTTAAAGTCTTTCAGAGTGGCATTCATAAGCAGATTTTATTTTATTTTATTATTTTATTTTATTTTTTTTGACGTAGAGACAGAGATCATAAGCAGGCAGAGAGGCAGGCAGAGGCAGAGAGAGAAGCAGGCTCCCCACTGAGCAAGGAGCCCGATGTGGGGCTCGATCCCAGGACCCTGAGATCATGACCTGAGCCGAAGGCAGTGGCTTTAACCCACTGAGCCCCCCAGGCGCCCTCATAACCAGATTTTAGATAGGTGTCTTTTGACTGAAGTGCTTTGTTAAACTTGCTTTTCGTGTGTCCTTGATGATGTCAGTCTAGAGGTTTGTAGAGTCACTAAAGAGGAGCACGTGTCTGTTACTTCACCTCACACGCCAGGACAGGACCGCTCCAGAGATGGGGCAGTTGGGCATGGAGCTTGGATCCTTGCACATATCAAAGCCTGATTCTTCAGTCTCTTAGAGGAGCGTCTGTTCCAACACGGTTCCCCAGAGTCTCTGGAATAGTGGTAGGAACCCGGGGAAATAGGCTGGCAGAGGAGGTATCAGCTCTGGAAGGTAGGCGGGGCCGTACCTGTGAGGGTGTGGCCACTACACCTGCCCATTCATTCTGTAAAGGGTCGTCGATCCACGCATGCTGACGTGGGCGTGTTTCTTTGTCCAACAGCAAGTGTCACGTATGTCACATTCTAATTAGCAAGAGGTCAGAGAGGTGGTCATCACACTGCAAGAGAAAGGTTTTGTGGTTTAAACTTCCATAACTCTGCATGCTGTGAGTGTGCTGGATTCGAGAAGAAAGAAACCTGATCCGTGTTAGAACATCCCGAGCCACACAAAGTTCATGTTTAAAACCCTGGTTCTTCACTCTCCAGCTGTTCCTTGCTTTGGCTTCTTTTCAGAGAAGCTGGGCTGGTAAAAATCAGGCTTCCTTATGCCCCATTTTTTTAATCATAAAGGTGGTTGCAGGAGCGGCTTCTGTTTAAAGTTTGATTGGCAGGGGCCAGTGGGGTGTTGCTTATGGGTAGGTGGGTGTTGGGGGCTTCTCACCAACAGTGTTCTTCACTAAAAATCTTGGAAAGGAGATTTCTGCTTGCCCAGAAGACCCCTATGTCTGTTAATGAGTTGGATTCCCTGGTATTCAAGACCAGAGCAGCTGGCTTTTGAAAAAGCCGACTGGGATGACGGATCCGGGTTCATAGAGACAACGGAGACCGGATTCGCTGGCCTGCAAAGGAGCATTGTCTCCCGTTTTCAGCGTTTGTTTTAGCTCACATAATTCTGTGCCCCTCAGTCAGAAGGCATCACCACCGAGGCCTGGTCTAAAGGAGGGCGGCTCCGGGGCTGAATTTTCCACAGGTGAGGGCCAGGTGTGGTGGTCACGGCCAGCCGCAGCCCAGTGGGTCTCTTCAGGGGTTCCTTCTGGGGCCTGCTGCTCGGAGCAAAGGAAGATCAGGGGCTGCAGCCGCCTGCAGCAGAGGCGCACCCACGTTCGAGTTTTAATGGTGAAGGCGGCAGGTGGAGGCCTACATGCAGGACGGCAGGTGCATTTGGGGGCGTGTGTATGTCTGTGAGGTACTTTCGATGGGCTCATTTCCTTTGACACAATCTTTTTTTTTTTTTTTTAAGATTTTATTTATCTGTTTGCCTGAAAGAGAACGATTGCCTGTGCCCATAAGTAGGGGGAGTGGCAGGCGGAGGGAGAGGGAGAAGCAGGCTCCCTGGTGAGCAGGGAGCCTGATGTGGGGCTCAAGCCCAGGACCCTGGGATCATGACCTGAGCTGAAGGCAGATGCTTCACCCACTGAGCCACCCAGGCATCCCGTGACACAGTATCTTTTTACCCATTGGTAGAAGAGTGATCTACTCCCGGTTTCTCTTTGTCAGATGGAGTTCGTTCTGAGTTGAGATGCACACCTCAGCTGTGGGTGGGCTTCAGTCCCTCTTCCCCATTTTCAGATTAGGGAGCTGGGATAGACCCCTCCTGTGGTGGCAAGTTAGATTCTGGGGTTTTTATTAAGTACTATTTACAGACTCAAGCTTTTATGTACATTTTTGGTGTGGAATCAGTTTTGATTATATATTTATAATGTTTTAGGATGAAAATTTTCAAATATACTCCAAAGGTGACAGTTTTAAAGTGAGCAGCTGGGGCGCCTGGGTGGCTCAGTGGGTTAAACCCTCTGCCTTCGGCTCCGGGTCACGATCTCAGGGTCCTGAGATCAAGCCCCGCGTGGGGCTTTCTGCTCTGTGGGGAGCCTGCTTCCTCCTCTCTCTCTGCCTGCCTCTCTGACTACTTGTGATCTCTGTCTGTCAAATAAATGAATAAAATCTTAAAAAAAAAAAAAAAAGTGAGTAAGCTGCCTGTGGGTATAGCCTAGGTTCCGCCATGGACCTCTGGTTCCGGTTTTGTCTCACACATCTCTCCGTCTGTTCTGGTCGTTGTTCAGTTCACGTTTATTTATGTATGCATCTGCTGGATGCCTCTGGCATATAATCCACTTTATCTTTATGATGCCTTTCAGAGTGGCCAAAAATTGCGGTCTCTATCTAAGTATTAACTAGAGTCCAGTATTTAGTTACAGTTGTTTTTTTTTTTTTTTTTTAAAGATTTTATTTATTTATTTGACAGGGATCACAAGCAAGCAGAGAGGCAGGCAGAGAGAGAGAGAGGAGGAAGCAGGCTCCCCACTGAGCAGAGAACCCGATGTGGGACTCGATCCCAAGACCCTGAGATCATGACCTGAGCCGAAGGCAGAGGCTTTAACCCACTGAGCCACCCAGGCGCCCCACAGTTGTTTTTTTTTTTTAAGTAACACACACATCTTCAGTATACCATTTAGTTTTGACCACTGCATATGCTCCATCCCTGCCAAGATGTAGACCGTGACCATCACTCTGAAAGCACCCTTCCCAGGTGTCCCTGCCACCACCTGTCCAGGGCAACTGCTGAGCAGTTTGGCTGTTCTAGAACTTAATACATATGGCAGTATTTTATGTTTCTTTATTTCTTTCTTTTTTTAAAGAATTTTATTTATTTATTTGACAGAGAAAGAGATTACAAGTAGGCAGAGAGGCAGGCAGAGAGAGAATGGGAAGCAGGCTCCCCGCGGAACAGAGAGCCCCACGCGGGGCTCGATCCCAGGACCCTGAGATCGTGACCCGGAGCCGAAGGCAGAGGCTTAACCTACTGAGTCACCCAGGGGCCCTGCATTTTATGTTTTTTTTTTTTGTTTTTTTTTTTCTTTTGTATTCCGTTGCTCCAAAGGTAGCTGATGGGAGCCTTTACAAGTCAACTCCTTGTCCTTTGGGCTTGCATTAATGTCCAAGCACTTCCTTGCTTTTTAAAAATTTATTTATTTATTTAGACACTGAGAGAGAGGGAACACAAGGAAGGGGAGTGGGAGAGGGAGAAGCAGGTCTCCCACTAAGTGGGGAGCCTGATGTGGAGATCGATCCCAGAAGCCCGGGATCATGACCTGAGCTGAAGGCAGGCGCTAAATGACTGAGCCACCCAGGCGCCCCGCTTCCTTGCTTTCTGATGCAAATGACCAGGCTCCCACAGTTCCCGGGGTGAGGTGCAGAATCTGCCATCTCTCTGTGGAGCTCCTTTTAGAAAGTTAGACAGTAGGGGCGCCTGGGTGGCTCAGTGGGTTGAAGCCTCTGCCTTCGGCTCAGGTCATGATCCCAGGGTCCTGGGATCGAGGCCGCGTGGGGCTCTCTGCTCAGTGGGGAGCCTGCTTCCTCCTCTCTCTCTGCCTGCCTCTCTGCCTACTTGTGATCTCTGTCAAATAAATAAATAAAATCTTTAAAAAGAAAAAAGAAAGACAATATCAGGTCTGTAAAACCTGGAATGAAAAACTCAGCCTTCTGAAGCCTTGGTTTAAGTTCTGTTTTGTTTTTGTATTTTGTTTTTTAATTTATTTATTTGTCAGAGAGAGAGGGAGAGCGAACGAGCACAGGCATACAGAGTGGCAGGCAGAGGGAGAAGCAGGCTCCCTGCCGAGCAAGGAGTCCCATGTGGGACTCCATCCCAGGATGCTGGGATCATGACCTGAGACGAAGGCAGCCGCTTAACCAACTGAGCCACCCAGGCGTCCCAGTTCTGTTGTTTTTAAAGTCTCCGCATTTGGTGTTCATGGCGGTAGAACGTAGCACGAAGAGCTGGTTAAGTGTGCGGTGAGATGTTGGCTCCTGGCACCTTTTTGGGCTCGGGAGGCAGGAGTTTCTTCTCTACATTGTGCCAGCCAGCCAGGTCCACGGGGGCAAGGCCCTTGTCTGACGTGTCTGTCACTGTCCCGGAAGCCAACCCTGGGGCCTCGTGTGGAGAAAGTATGTGCTAAATATGTGTTGAGTAAATCAGCACGGTTGGAGCATCAGCCTTCACTACTTAGAGGGATGCGGTTCCCACGTCGACATGGCCAGGGGTAGGGGCCATCTGGCATGGCTGTCTCTCCAGTAGGCTATGATTTCTAGGAGTCTGCTTCTCGGTTGAGATTCTGGGTATCTGAGTGTTGGTTGAACTTTTGGATGACCTGCCATGGTTGTGCTTTTATTAGGAGTACGTAAGTCCATTCTGCAATTAAAGAAAAAAATTGGAAAGGCAGTTTTCAGACATCATAAGTAAATCCCAACTTACCCGTCTCCCAGCTTCAGCGGCGGTCAGCACTGCACCGTCCCGTTTTACCTCCGTCCCCATCTCCACCGCCTGCCTCCCTGGGGTGTCTTAGAGCAAATACCAGGAATGTACTTGCAACCCTAATTTATCTTAAATACTGCCTAACAGTAAAGCATTCTTTTTGAACACAGCCTTGATATCCGTGTTCCTAAGTGAAGGAATAGGAACTTTTTCATACGGGATGCACTGTGTGTGTCACTCACTGCTTAGCCTCCCAGGGCAACCCGGCAAATGGAGATCTCGTTGGTGGAAGAAGTTGGTGCCGTTGTGAAGGGTCCATGGGGTTTGTGCTGCTTGCTTTTTCTGTAGGTTGACTTCTTTAATTTTCACTCCTGCAAAGGTAGAGGGGCTGTATCTGTGTCACAGGTGTAGAAGGAAGCTGCAAGAAAACTTGAGGGCCCCATGGCTAGTGGCTGGACAGGCAAGCCGAGCTGTGTGGGGAAGCTCCCATTTGGTACCGAGCGGTTCATCGAGGGCGCAGTGAACGGCTGAGACCGGAGCGGAGCCCAGAGACTCACTCCTCTCCCCAGCCCCTCCCACAGCATAGCCTTTGGCCCCCGCTTGTCTGTAGCTCCCTCTAATTCCACCTTTCAGCTTTATAGTTCCACTTCGAAACCTGCAGATTTGTAGTTAGGTTGTTAGGTAGTCCTGAAACACTGTGGGAAATTCTTGTCTTGGCCCATCACGTCCAGGTTTGTCCTTGAAATGTGGCCTTTCCAAGTGGGGCCTGCTGCCCTGGCTGGTGACTGACCAAGACTGAAGGAGCTGGCTGTTGTGTGGTTGGATGGCATGCACACATTCTTCTGTTGTGTATTACTCTGATGGATTTTGTTGTTGTTGTTTACTCATTTGGAAGATTTCAGTGTGGACCAGACTGTTTGCACAGAGTGGGAATTGAGTAGGTTGTAGTCAGCCTGTTATTTAGAGCCCACGATGGTAATTACAGCTGTGCTTGTCCTGATGACTTCTGTCGCGCACATCCGTTCTCTCGGCTTCTCCAAAAGGGAACGCACAGGTGTGGCCATGTGGAGCCACGGTCACGTCCACCTGATGTTGCAGAAGGTTCTTGCCTTTCCAGTACAGAAAATGGCTTTCTGTCTCCTGCTTTCCTTCCGTCTTTTTCATTATCTTCAAAGACCAGAGCTCCTTCCCTCTCTTTTCCTTCTTCAAGCACCAAGAGTTTGCTGAATATTTATTGGAGGCTCATAGGTTTTTGATTTTTTTGTCTATATTTGTAAAAACTGGCCTATTTTACATTAAAAAAAGGTGAAAGGAGGTGAAATAGAAATTTACTGGATGGGGGTGGGAAGTCAGTCTGTTTTCATTATTACAGGATTTTATAATTAGTTGTTTGTACCTCAGCTTAGCAGTGACTACTTGGAATAAAAATGTGTCCTCCTGGGTTAACAGGGCCCCTTCCTGTGGCTGCACCACTGTCGTTCATCCTGTTCAGTGTCTGGCTGCTAAAATTCATCCATCTATGAAATATTTGAAACTAAAAAGATTTTCTGATCTTATAGATAGTTGAAGTATTGATAACACCAAGGAAATCTGTCACAATTTGAAAAGATAAGCAAACATTTGATTTCCAGACACTACAGAAAAAAGAAGTAAAGATGGTAAGTTTTTTTTAATCATACTTCTTTATTCATGATATTCAGAGATGTGGCATTTCCCCAAGGCATTTGATTCTCCTATTTTTTCATTAGACTTTTTGAATTACAAAATACTACTACATCGTGTCAGAGTTCACACGCATGCAGATAGAGACACACATACAAGTGTTTTAGTTTGAGTGTGGCCCCTCTCAGCTGCCTCCGGAATGAACAGCTGTTCCATCTGGTTGTCCTGTTTCTCAGCCTACTCTGACACAAGTGATAAGGCAGAATTCTGAGTTGGGCAGCCTGAAAGATACCCGGAGGGGGGCTTGGTGTCTGTGCAAGGTTTTAAACCGAGTGTTCACATTTCCAGCGTCCGATGCGAATTTTTGTGAATGACGATCGCCATGTGATGGCAAAGCATTCTTCTGTTTATCCGACCCAAGAGGAACTGGAGGCGGTCCAGAACATGGTGTCGCACACAGAGAGGGCGCTCAAGGCCGTGTCCGACTGGATAGACGAACAGGAGAAAGGCAGCAGCGAGCATGCGGAGTCTGAGAATGTGGACGTGCCCCCGGAGGATGAGGCCAAAGAAGGGGCTGGGTACGTGTGAGGTTTTGGGAGGATGGGGAGCCTTCCGAGAGAGACTGGCCAGCATCGGAGTGAGCATCTCCTTTTCTAAGAATCTCCAGCCTTTCCAGGGACTCTGGGTTCTGGCTGCGTGGACTCCCTCACTGAGCATGCATTGTGTGTCCCTCAGGGAGCAAAAGACGGAGCACATGACCAGAACCCTGCGTGGTGTGATGCGCGTGGGCCTCGTGGCAAAGGGCCTGCTGCTCAAGGGGGACTTGGATTTAGAGCTGGTGCTGCTCTGTAAGGAGAAGCCCACGACCGCCCTCCTGGACAAGGTGGCTGACAACCTAGCCATCCAGCTCGCTGTGAGTGTGACTGCCTCCCTGGGGTGGGGTCGGGTCGCGTTTGTCAAGGACGGCGGGACGGAAGAGAGGCCCACCTGTGCTGTGCATCGGGAGGTCCGCTGCAAACCCCCCCTCGCACGTGCTTGCACACGCCTGACCCGGAGGTGACGGCAGGAAGCCGCAGGGCTGCTGAGGTTCTGGGACAGCGCCTGACTGACCACCATGAGCCCAGACGCTGTCAGCAGGGAAAGACTAGGTGCCTACTGTGTGCTGGGCCGTACCAGACTGGTGCCCTAAGTCCACACTCCATCCAGTGGGCTGGATGGGCGGGTATCCGGAGGGTTGGGTAGAAGGTACAATGATTAACTCTTCCTCCCTGATCCAAAACTGGACACGAGCTTTTTAAAAACCAGCTTATGTGTTTCGTTACCAAAGCGTTGCATAAATAATACCCTCAACATTTCTTGTTCATTTACTATTTACTATACCAGACTCCGGGCTAGGCGTACTTTTGGTGTTTTTACGTATATGTATTTATTTATATGTGTTTATAAGTTTTCTCTTCGTAATGATCTTTAAAGATAGGATTTTGTTGTCTGGGTATTTCAGGAGATGTCACTGGGGTGCAAGGAGCTGAGTAGTTGATCCCAGGAACCCTGGTTGTGGGTCCGGGGGTTTCAGGACCTCCATGCGTCACCACCGTGTGCTGCCTCCTTGGGACACATTCACCCTTGATTCAGCAACAGGATTAGCAGAAGAATAAGTAACAAAACCAAACCAAGAAGTGAAATTCCTTAGGGAAAGGCACTGTTCATTTTCAAATGTAAACATAGATTTTTTTTTTTTTTTTCCTTTTTCCCCTGTGCCTGATACCTTGGGATTTGGGATAGAGGTCAGAATTGAGTGTGGAGCTAATGTAGTACAGTAGGTACTTCTGGAGAGCCAGGTTTCAGGTGAATGAAGCCCTAACTTTTCTGTTTTGGTGGCCTTTTTTTTTTTTTAAAGATTTAATTTATTTATTTGACACAGAGAAAGATCATAAGAAGGCAGAGCAGCAGGCAGAGAGAGAGAGGGAAGCAGGCTCCCTTGTCTGTACAGAGAGCCCAATGCGGGGCTTGATCCCAGTACCCTGAGATCATGACCTGAGCCAAAGGCAGACGCTTAACCCACTGAGCCACCCAGGCGCCCCTTGGTGGCCATTTTTATGTTAATTTTAATCCATGTCTATAAAAAGTATATTTGTTGATGAAAATTGCGTTGTTGTAGATGTTTCCAAAGGGAAGACCTCTTCTCTCTTTTGTAAAGTCTTTCAAAAAAGATACAAATGGAGTGTATTTTTATTGATTCAGATTAGTGGTTTTTGGCTGGGGCGATTTTGGCCCTCACAGAGGACGTTTGGCGAGTCGGAGACAGTTTTGGTTGTCACAGCAGGGGGGAGTGGGGTGCTGCTGATCTCCACGGGGTGGGGGCCAGGGCTGGCTGCTCCGTGTCCGCAGGGCAGAGGCTGTCCCCGTAGCCCAGGGGGTCCCTGGTGCTGAGGTGGAGAAAAACCCCAGGTTCTGCATTTGTCCTCTCCTCAACGTGATAGCGCCTTTATATTTCCCCTCACAAAAGCCATGATAGTTTGAATTTTTTGATTAAGGCACACAAGCTGGTATAAAGGTGAAAGCAGAAGCCAGGTGAACATCGTTTTATAGACACACGCATTAGCAAGTCCATGTTTTTCTGTGAGTGCGTCCTGTGACAAATCACTCACTGCACCGTCTTTCCACACTGATGGCTGCCCCCCGCCCTCAGCAGTGGGCTCCTCTGTCCTGGGGATTGTGTGTGCACGCGGTGTCGGTGTAAGCCTGCAGCCTGGCTTTGTCACGAATTCCATCTTACACATTAGAAACCAGTATCTCCATGAGATGAAGTGACTTGCCCAGAGTTACACAACTCCCACGTGACACAATGAGGATTCACAGCCTGGTCTCCTTCTCCCAGACCCTGAGGTGTTGCATTGTGAAGCTCCTCGTGAAAAATGACTTCTCTGCGTAGTTAGAGACCTCGGCTCTGGAGTACCCAGAAAATGGCCAGAGACCGGGTGGGCAGGAGGGAGGTCCCGATCCCCTAGATGAAGGCACCGCTGTCTCGTCTCCAACCAAGAAGCTGCCACGTGTGCTGGGGTAACCCGTGAGGCAGAGCTGTTGATGGCCTGCCTTGGGGAGGAAGTGTGTTTGAAAGTTGCATTTTCTTTTGTAGGCGGTCACAGAAGACAAGTACGAAATACTCCAGTCTGTTGACGATGCTGCAATTGTGATCAAAAACACAAAAGAGCCCCCGTTGTCCCTGACCATCCACCTGACATCCCCCGTTGTCAGAGAAGAAATGGAGAAAGTACTAGCCGGAGGTAGGGAGGCTGAGAAAGGCCAGCAGGACTGTGGAAAGGTGGTGTGCCCTCACCAGGCAAACGTGCTATTCAGTTTTAGACTGCTTGGCTAAAAGGCTGTCGGTGTAGCTTCGACCACCTGTACTCTGAGACCCCGTCTCCCGTGCAGTTTCAGCACTTGGGAGTTTGACAAAATAGTTGCACTAAAAGTGAGTAGCACTTTTCTTAGAGGATTGCACCGTTGTTTTTTGTTTTTTGTTTTTATCTGAATCCTTGAGTGTTCTCATCAGTGTTAACTTGGTATTTCTGTTGAGCGTTCTCTGGCCTTGGAAAAGTGTGTCCCTGGTGATTTTATATGGCTTGTAAATTCTGGAAGACAACCAGATGGTTTCTGCATGAACATCACGTTGGAGTCGTGCAGACAGCTTGTGTTGCAGCAGAACCGAGGGCCGCCTCGCTCGTCCGCTTCCAGGGGCTGCTTTAATCAGCTACCGGGATTGGAATGCGAAGAGCTGGTACAGAGTTTTGGATAAAGTTGTAAACAGTTGTGTGATTTGCAAAACCAAAAATCTCAGAGGCTCATAACTCTTTCGTAATTCACAGGCCACCAAGGGCCCCTCCGTTGTCTCTTCTGCGTGCAAACTGTTTTTAATCTGAGCTCTCGAAGCGCAGAGCGAAGGTCGCAGGCCTTATCCAAACCCCTGACACGCGGGGGGCGGCGGTGACGCGCCCCAGTTCTGCTGCAGCAGAGGCTCACACCTTGCGCCCTTGTTGCTATTCTTTGATTACCTTTGGTTCTCATACCTGATTCCAATTATCGATTTAGGGACGCTGGACCTTTGACCAACAGGACTCTCTCTGTCAAGGGCTGGGGCTAGGGCAGTCCCGCCTGGTGGGCGGAGGTGGTCCCCTTTGCCGCAGATGCCTCAGGGGATGGCCGTTGTGGGAAGCAGAGAGGGAGTTCATTTCCACTCCCCCCACCTATTATGGTGTTTTTGTTTTTGTTTTTGGGGGGTTTTTACTTTGTTTTTATTTTTGGGGTTTTTTTGTTTTGTTTTGTTTTTGCTTTTGGTTTTGTTTTTTTGTTTTGTTTTTTTTGGGGGGGGGATTTTTGCTATTGAAATTTTTAGCATAGCTAATTTATTGGGAGATCATGGGGAGGAAGCAAGGTAATTGTCTATTAGAAGATAGGATCCACCTATCTGTCCCCTTCCCCTCCATGGGATTATTCCTTTTAGAGTAACTTCCCACTTCTGTTTTTGTTTTTGGTTTTTTTTTTGGAGGGGCCTCCGATTTTTACGATCTCCTCAGGGCAGAGTTAAACGCACTCTAGCTTCTCCTTCCCTGGTCTAGGGTGGAGATGACTTGAGATTCTGGGAGCCTCAGCTGCCCTTTAGGAAGCTGCCACATCCCCTTTCCACCTGACAGAAACCCCTTGGTCAAACTGTACCTTGTCTTCTTATTCCATCCATGAATAGAAACGCTATCAGTCAACGATCCCCCGGACGTTCTGGACAGGCAGAAATGCCTTGCTGCCTTGGCGTCCCTCCGACACGCCAAGTGGTTCCAGGTTTGCATTTTGTTCTTCTATTTGTCTTTTGGTAGAGAATTCCTAAGTTTTAACTTGGCTAACTTTCACCATAAAGTTTCGGTAACATTGAAGACCGCCGTGCCGACCTTAGCACCTGCTGGCGTGCAGTTGCTAACGGAGCGCGCTTAGACAAATTTGACGTCCCCAAAGGAGGCTTGTGACTGAGTAGGTGGGCTGCTGCTGCTTTGTGCCAAGAGTAACATTGTTCTTGTCCGCACGGTGAAACTGCTGCTGACCACACACTTGATGGTCTTGACCGTTCACCGTTTACCCTTGACAAAGTAGCACCCTGAGACTTGTGTTTTTCATGTTTGCCTTGTATTTAAGGGAGGTTCTTTGGTGTAAATGGCCTGTGCTTTGTTCTCTAGGCCAGAGCCAACGGGCTGAAGTCGTGTGTCATTGTCATCCGGGTCCTGAGGGACCTGTGTACCCGCGTGCCCACCTGGGGTCCCCTCAGAGGATGGGTAAGCCCACCTTATAGCTGTGGCCACTTGGGGTTTGTGTGTGTAGAGACTTCTCCCATATCCCAGGAATATGTTACAGTAACTGGGCCGGAGTGACCCTCTGGGCTGTGGCCATTGCATCCCTTATTAGCCATTTATTGAGAACTACTTTGTGCCACACCTCGGGTGAGGGGTGAGAGCTAGATCAGGATGTCCGTCCCCACCCCCCACCGCCCGCCATGGTGGACACATAGCTCAGCTTAGGGAAGGGCACTGGCCAGGTAGCACACTTACTGTGAAGAAGCATTTTTATAGCTGCTCGTGGACGGGGGTCAGCAGAGTGGGGCCCATAGGCCAATTCTGGCCAGCTGCCTGTCTGTCAACAGCCCGTAGTTAAGATTGGTTTTTATATTTTGAATTGGCTGCATAATAAACGTCTAAGTATCTAGGTAACAGTTTCTGCTTTGCCTTTTGGCTCACACAGTCTGACAGATTCAGTGTTCATCCTTTTAAGGAAAAGTCACCAAGCCGGGCTCTAGTTGTCCTGACTTTGGTTGATCCTTGGCTTGTGATCTTTGAGGGCTTTGACCCCCTCAACTTGTGAAATTGGAGGGCTTAGATACCCCTTCCCCTCCAAAAACACCTCCTCAGCATCGGCCAGTCGCTTCCTGGACAGCGGCGCTAACTGTCCCTCTTGCCTTTCAGCCCCTTGAGCTTCTCTGTGAGAAATCCATCGGCACAGCCAACAGACCAATGGGTGCCGGCGAGGCCCTGCGGAGAGTGCTGGAGTGCCTGGCGTCGGGGATCGTGATGCCAGGTTGGGGCCTTGTGCTTTGCAGGTTGCAGGGAAAGGACAGGGATTGAGGCCCCGAGGCCACTTCCTGGCGGTTCCCCTGACCGGGTTAGGGCAGCAGCAGCCCCATGTTCCCCTAGGGCCGAAGCATGCGACTCCCCTCTTGCGCCATCATATCCAGCCCTGTGCCGGCTCCGCAGCTGTGACTCAGGGCGGATCCGGGGCGGTGGTGACCCACTCCCACGCGAGCTCCTTGCTCTGAGACACGTGAATTATTTCTCTCACGGGCTGGACGCTGAGTGGGTCACCGAGCTCAGCGTGTTTTCCAGAGCTGGGTGTGGATGGGGCGTGGGGGGTAACGCACCTGGTCCCCTCAGCCAGCACAACTCTTCCGAGATGCTAAAAGATAATCCTCTGCATATCTTCCTTGTTTCCTGCCTTCAGATGGTTCTGGCATTTATGACCCTTGTGAAAAAGAAGCCACTGATGCTATTGGGCATCTAGACAGACAGCAACGGGAAGATATCACACAGAGTGCGCAGGTATAGTCATCGCCATTGCCACCGTGAGCCCTTACCCAGTCTGTAATCACTGGCTTCCAGTTCCGTTACTGGGTATTCTCAGGGTAGCCACTGGACTCGTAGGCTCAGGTTGGGGACCGAAGGAGAAGGGATTGTGCCTGATACAGGGCGCCCCAATCTGGGCTGCTTCTTTCCCTTGGCGCCACGCGTGGTTGTCTCCTGTCCCCTCAGCCTGCTCGAGTGCTATTTTTGGACACCGAGTTCAGCGGGGAGATGTATTTACTGTGTGCACTGCTCCAGGGTCCTTCCCTTGCAGGCCCACCACGTGGCTCCGTGTGGCAACCAGTCCCCAGGTTGGGGTCTCCTGTATTCCTCTCAGGGGGGGTGGTCACAGGCAGGCCTTCCCCCACAGCAAGGTTGGGCCCTGGCAGTCAGGCCCTCCTCTGGCTGTTGGGGGACCCCTTGCTGTTGTAGGGGAGACCATTAGCAATCCCCTCAGCTCCCACCCCTTCCAGAAGGCATTAGCGAGCGCACACACCTTGGTGGGGAGCACAGGGCGGCTGAGTCAGGTCCTCTTCCCCTTCTCCAGCATGCTCTGCGACTTGCTGCATTTGGCCAGCTCCATAAAGTTCTGGGTATGGACCCTCTGCCTTCTAAGATGCCCAAGAAACCAAAGAATGAAAACCCAGTGGACTACACAGGTAAGCTTGCCACGGGGGCCTGGCCCCAGCCTGCTGGTGTTGGCGTGGTCTGCTGGCAGGAGCACGGGAGGGAGTCTCAGCCTTCTTTGTTGTGATCTCTTCCTTCAGTTCAAATCCCCCCCAGCACCACCTATGCCATTACGCCCATGAAACGCCCCATGGAAGAAGATGGGGAGGAGAAGTCTCCTAGCAAAAAAAAGAAAAAGATTCAGAAGAAAGGTACTGGTGTTTGTTTCTAGTCCATAGCGTGCCTTCAGGCTCAATTAAGAGTCCCAGAGTGGTGAGATGCTTGCTTTTTGCCTTAGTTTTCTCAGGATATGGCAGCCGTCTTTGACTGACTGTAGTGTGGGTTTGGAACGCAAGTGGGGTGGATGTGCTGGGAGCAGCGCGGGTGAGGCTGTGGCCGGGGCAGGCTTCCAGGCCGCCATGCTGTACCGCAGGAGTGGGTCCAGGGTGACTCCTCCCCTCGTCCTGGGGAGCGCCGACTGGTGGTCTGGAGCCCTGTCGGTGTTCTTTCTCTGCAGAGGAGAAGGCAGAGCCTCCCCAAGCTATGAACGCACTCATGAGACTCAACCAGCTGAAGCCAGGATTGCAGTATAAACTGGTTTCCCAGACGGGTCCGGTCCACGCCCCCATCTTTACCATGTCTGTGGAGGTGGATGGCAATTCATTTGAGGCCTCTGGGCCGTCCAAGAAGACTGCCAAGCTGCATGTGGCCGTTAAGGTAAACATGGGTGGGGTCGATCACCGTCTGCTTGTTCTCCGTGCAGCAAAGTGCTTCTGCATCGGGGCTCCTGTCGAGCCGTCCTGGGCCATAGAAACCCTCAGCGTGGACAGCACCGGGCTTAGGGGAGGGTGTGTGAACACGGAGATGAGTAGTTTTTAAATGTCTTCCAAGTCACAAGTGGAAGGATAGCTTCATCGTGGTTGACAGGCAAAGAGTCCCTGAATGGAGCTGGGTGTCAGGGATTTGGGGGGTGGGGGGCAGCTTCCGATTGCTGGTTCAGGATCCAGGGGATGGGGGGAGGTCTGCGTAGATGACCCTGGTGCTGAGTCCCCATCCCTAACTGGGGACTCTTGTGGGTGTTCCTCCGGCAGGTGTTACAGGACATGGGCCTGCCTACCGGCGCGGAAGGCAGAGACTCTAGCAAGGGGGAGGACTCCGCTGAAGAGACGGAAGCAAAGCCGGCTGTGGTGGCCCCTCCGCCTGTGGTGGAAGCTGCTTCGACCCCCAGTACTGCCTTCCCCTCCGATCCCACTGCCGAGGTGAGCACGTGGTGGGGGCCGGCGTGCCCGATGGGATGCCGTGGGCAACTCTGTGTCCTGTGAGCCAGCATGGTTGCTGGTTCTCGTTACTTCCCCCACAACAGTGGCTTCCAGTCCAGGGGCCTGCGCAGGGAGCCGGGGGTGAGCCTTTGAGCTGCCACCACGAGGGCCCCTGCTGATGCTGACCCAGCCCCCAGGGCTGCAGTGGGATGGTCCTCAGCCGAAGTCAGGCCATTCCCCAGAGACAGGGTGCCGGTGGAGGCGGTCCCATTACTGGACATCCTCCGATGACTTCCGGAGGCTGGGAGACGAGGGAAGGGAGGGACAGCAGGGAAGATGGGGTGGAGGGCCTCTGTCATGTCTGGGGGCAGCTGCCCTCCTCCACATGCCGGAAAGCCCTTAGCTGAGTTTTTTGGTTTTCTTTTCTGTTTTCCCTGAGAACGTAAAACAGCAGGGGCCGATCCTGACCAAGCATGGCAAGAACCCTGTTATGGAACTTAACGAAAAGAGGCGTGGCCTCAAGTACGAGCTCATCTCCGAGACCGGGGGCAGCCATGACAAGCGCTTTGTCATGGAGGTGAGCAGCCAGTTACCCAGGAGTTAACTCCTGCTGCCGAGGGGAGGCGCGGGGCCACCCTGACACACGTCTGTTCTTCCCAGGTCGAGGTGGATGGACAGAAATTTCAGGGTGCTGGCTCGAACAAAAAGGTGGCAAAAGCATATGCCGCTCTTGCCGCACTAGAAAAGCTGTTCCCTGATGCTCCTCTCGCCCTGGAAGCCAATAAGAAGAAGAGAGCCCCTGTGCCTGTCAGGGGGGGACCGAAATTTGCTGCTAAGGTAAGCGGTCGGCCTCGCCGTCTCTGGCCTTAGCCCGAGTTCTCCTGTAGTCGGAGTGCGAGGTGAACGCCTCTCGTCTCTGTTCTCTCCCCGCAGCCACATAACCCTGGGTTTGGCATGGGAGGCCCCATGCACAACGAAGTGCCCCCGCCCCCGAACCTTCGAGGGCGGGGAAGAGGAGGGAACATCCGAGGTCGAGGTCGAGGGAGAGGATTTGGTGGCGCCAACCATGGAGGCTACATGAACGCTGGTGAGGACCCTGGCCTTGTGTTGTCCCCGTGGACCCCACTGGCTCCCTGGAGCACGTGGGGCCCCTGGGGTCGCGCTGAGATGGTGGGAGAGGCAGGGGCAGGGCAGACTCACCGGCCCCCCCGTGACCCTGTGTGTTCCTTTCCAGGCGCTGGGTACGGCAGCTACGGGTATGGAGGCAACTCGGCGACAGCAGGCTACAGTAAGTGTGTGTTTCTCTTTGTCTGAGGTTGGGGAGAAGCTACAGCTCAGCTCCCACGCCTGAGTTAGGAGAGGGCAGCCCACCCGCAGCAGCCTCCCCGAGGTTGAGGAGTGGCCCACAGCTTTTCTCAGTCATTAGAGCAGATGGTCCTCCGGCCCCGTGCTGCAGAAGTGTAATTTGTGCTTTAAATGTTGACACACGTATTTGTGTGCCTTAGAATTTCCTTAAGAGTCAGAATTTTAAATTTCTCTGCTTTAAGCCATGTGAAGCACCAGTCCTGTGATGATGCTTTTCCTGACAGTGCACAGCTCTTGTCTTGAGAAGGAGCCTTCATTGGGGGGTGACAGGAGCAGAGAAATCTAAAACATGAATTTCAAATGTGGCGCTCTGTGCCATTTTTCAAAAGAATTCTAATTTTTTTTCTCTGCTCTGTCTCCCCCTTTTGTAGGTGACTTTTTCACAGACTGCTACGGCTATCATGATTTTGGGTCTTCCTAGAGCATCTAAAAGTATTGCACACAAAATCAACTTTTTACTCCAATTTTCTCGAACTCCAAAACCCAAAGTGTCCGTGCTGTGCCCCTGTGCTTCACTGGGTTTCTCAACCGTGGCTTGTCACCGCAGCTTGTCTGAAACTCTTAGCCTGCAGAATTTAAGACAATGGCAGTTTTTATCGTGATTTGCCTTTGAACTTGGTCATATTGAAGTTCACAATAAGTGGAAAGCAATTTTCAGAGAACGCATTTTTGTGCAGAATTGCACAGAATTCTAGAGTCAGCGTTGGTCAGCATCAAGGCAAAAGCCCACCTTTGCTTTTTATGGAAAGCATTACTTTATTTAAGAGACAGATAATGATGCATTTTAATCTACCTTTGTCTTAATTTACAGCAGGTTTTGTATGAATTTTTAACCTTTTAACAAATTCCCACATCTGGTTGATGCCTTTGACAGTAATGAAAACGATTTTATCACATCTGAATCCAGAGCAACTGATTTTTTTGTTTTGTTTTTTTTCTTTTCTTCCTTTTTTTAAATAAGCTTGTAAAACGTTGGGAACATTGGGAATTGTACATTGTGCTAAGTTAACCTCTCCCGCCTTTTGTAAATGCTCTGGTGGGTTCTTGTTTGGGGGTGTGGTATTTTGTGGTTGGTTTAGTTAGAGGTGAACTCTCAAAGGTATCAAAACTGTGCTTCCATTATCAGTGCAGGAAACAGACAGGCTTTAAGGGAGAGATAACGTGGAATTTTGCAAGTCTTCATCACAGCTGCAAATGCATGGGATTCTAGAGTTTATTTGTTGTAATGGGGCTTTAAAATAATTAAGCAGAAAGACTTAATACGTAGCCCAATTTTCCAGTGAGGAGCCGGCCTCATGGGGCCGTGCTGCTGGGTGTGCAGCTATGATAGATTCCAGAAGGCCTGGAATCTTCTGCCCTCTCACCTTAGGGTACAGGCTGAGGTTTCTAACTTTTCCCAGTGGCAGGCCCTTCTGGAAAGAGCACAGTTGGGCTCTGGTCAGAGGCAGTCCTGTGCGGCAAAGCCTGTCTTTGCGTTGACTTGCAAGATTTTGCGTTTCTTCAGGCAAAAAAATGGTCAAAACGGTTACTATATAATTTGTTCCCAGAGGTTTGAAACATTCAGTGAAACTTTTTAAAACTTTGCATGATGTATTTTTTTTTTTTTAGAAAGTTATTGTTTGAGAATAATGTCTTTTTATACCAGGAAATAGTTATCCTGAAATGACGTTGAAAACTTCTCCTTCCCTTTATTTTTTTTTAATCAATACATGTTAAAGTAACAAGTCCTCAGTACTTGGCGTCTTCATTCATTCCTGTGCTTGAGGAGGGGCGCTGAGGTGCTCAGTTCAGGGCGTGGGGCGGCTGAGGTGGCGGGGTTCTGAGAGGGGGTCTGAGGCGGACCTCCTGTCCTCCAGCCTCCTTGCCAGGCCTTCGCATGTGTGCTCTCTCGCATTGTGGACCGTGTCTCTCTCCTTGGTGTTCTGGCTTTGTGATGGGGGCGGGTGGAGGGGTGGAGGAGGCCGCCTGAAGAGAGTAAACTGATGTCACAGATCAGTTTTATCCAAATTACTGTTCCAGCAACCCAAGACCTGGCAGTGTGGGGTGCACATCTCCCGCAGATGGGAGGCACGCGATGACTCCCAAATTCACGCTGCCCAAAGGGCAGGGGAACCCTTGGTGCTAAACATGGGAAGGAAGAACAGGCTGTGTGGGAGGGTCCCCTCCCCCTCCCGCCCACCCTGGGCACAGTGGGGTAGCTCCGGGCTGTCTGTAGACAAGAGGCAGCACCAACCAGCAGAGGTGTGCCCACAGGCCTCCCTACCTGCTCCAGGAGCGTCAGGATCCCCACTGCTCGCATGTGAGCGCTGGGGATTGCTCTGCTGGGCTTGAGAGCCCTCACGTGGCCCGGCCTCCCCTTCCTCCCACCCCTGCTTAGCTGACCCATTCCCCCATCGGCCCACCTGAGCGTCTGGTGGGGGCAGGGTGCGGACATACCTGTTCTCGTGGGATGGGATCGACGCGTAGGGCCAGCGGGAGGGTCTTGCTGTGACATTCTCAGTTTCAGGGTCTGAGAATGTGGCGGCCTCCCTGCACGCTTGTCAATTCACGCTCGGTCCGCCTGCCCCTGGCAGCTGTGCTGGGAACAGAGGGGCCCTCTGGGGGGGCCGTCTGCGGCTGTAGCTGGAGGCATGGCTTGGATGTTCAGACCCCAGCTTCTTAGCCAGCCTCCTTTCCCGCCATGAGAATCACTCCTTAAGTCCTACGTTTGCGCAGGTCACACCAGGGAGATGCCCCAGGTCACTTGACTGACTCTCCGTTTACTCCTCCAAGAGCCACGTCAGACCAGCCGTTCATCCAGGAATGACACCAGTTTCCGGGGCCTTGTCAGAGAGCATCTCTCGGGGTTCCCGCAGGCCTGTGACTGCAGAGCCTCTTCCCAGCACAGCAGAGGGGATGGTGGGAATGGCCAGCTGCTTCTCTGGGGCTTTGCTTTCCCTGTCACCGTTGGGGACATTTGGGTAACAGTCGGCTAGTCTTGAATGTCATCTCACGCTCAGAGCTCATCTCATTGTAATGTTGACATCCGCTGCGAAAGCTGCTGTGGGCGCGCTGTCCTGCGGCTGCTTGGCAAGGATCCATTGTTGTCATCAGCTGCTGGGGGAGTGGCGCTGAAGGCTGGACCCATCCAGACCCGGCTGCTTGAAGGACTGGAGCCCCAGCTCCTCGCTCTCCTGCCTCTGTCCCTCCGCCCCGGCCCGGGCCGCGGGCTTGTGGGTCAGCCTTCAGGACCCACAGCTGCCACCTGCCCTGTCTCCCCCCCCCAACCCGTGTCCCCCATCCTCCGCCTGACCCGCTGCCTTCCTGTTTAGGTCAGTTCTACAGCAACGGAGGGCATTCGGGGAATGCCGGTGGTGGCGGCGGCGGGGGCGGTGGTGGCTCCTCCGGCTACGGCTCCTACTACCAAGGCGACAACTACAACTCACCAGTGCCCCCAAAACACGCTGGGAAGAAGCAGCCCCACGGGGGCCAGCAGAAGCCCTCCTACGGCTCGGGCTACCAGTCCCACCAAGGCCAGCAGCAGTCCTACAGCCAGGGCCAGTATGGCAACTATGGCCCCCCACAGGGCAAGCAGAAGGGCTATAACCATGGACAAGGCAACTACTCCTCCTACTCGAACTCCTACAGCTCCCCCGGGGGCGGGGGCGGATCAGACTACAGCTACGAGAGCAAATTCAGTGAGTTGGCTTCCAGGGCCCTGAGGCCTGGCCGGGGTCCAGGCCAGCGGTGCATCCCGTGGAGTGGCGGAAGCCTAGCCGGTGCCCGGACCTCTTGCTGAGGCACTGGAAGGAAGCCGGGCGGGCTTTAGGAAAATCCTGGAGGCAGAGTTCCCCTGGCCCAGATCCTTGCGGTTCCCTTCCTGTTGCTTTCTCTGAAGGCGAGACTAGCAGAGACGTCTGTGCCAAGGAAGCCTGTGGGTTGAGGCTGGGGCACGAGGGTGGAGTTTGTGAGTCTGGGCCAGCTGTTGTGAAGGGACCTCTAGGGATGGGCTCTGGAGACAGCATTGCCTCCGGCCCCCAAGGAGCCCAAGTCACTTTTCCGCTCTGCCTGGGCCTCCGCCTCCTGCACGCCCCCGGCAGTTCGCAGCTGAGCTGGTGGCCGAGCTAGGAAGGCGTAGGTGTGTGCTTGTCTTCTGTGATGGGACACTGGTCCGCAGGCGGGCCAGGGACTTTAAAGAAGCTGTGCTCTCTTTCTGGGGGCCAGGGGACACTGAGTGCTTGGTGACAGCTGGGTGGGAGGAAAGGGAACTGTTGTGTGATTCCTGACTTGCTGGGAAGCTTGGGTTGGAGGAGAAAGTGGGAAGGCAGGGTGCAACTGGGCCTCCAGGCTTGGTGAGCAGGCTGACCCAGGGCACGATGGCCTTGAAGGGCTACAGCTGGCCCTTGGCAGTTCTCGGTCCAGCTGGTGTGTGCCAGATTGAAGCAGACGGGACAGGGAGATTTGTAAAGGCCTGTGGTCTTAACCTAGGGCCTGCCACTTCCCAGGGCCATAGTATGAGAATCTTGGACCACCCCCCAGCTGTGCCTTTGCCAAGGCCCCTTAACCACACTATCTTCTCTCCCCCAGACTACAGTGGTAGTGGAGGCCGGAGCGGCGGGAACAGCTACGGCTCAGGCGGGTCGTCCTACAACCCAGGGTCACACGGGGGCTACGGCGGCGGTTCTGGGGGCGGCTCCTCATACCAAGGCAAACAAGGTGGGCCTGGATCAGCAGGTGGTGCAGTGCGGGGGCGGGGGGGGGTCCGTGATGAGGGGCACTGCCTGGCGTGGGCAGGTGGGTAGCGTAGGCAGGGCTGTGGTGGCACCTGCCATCTGGCTTCTGTGTGGGGGAACAGGAAGGGAGATGCGGGCACACAGGCTTAGGCATACCTCCCCCTTCTTGGCTTTTTAGAAGCCAGACGTCCAGATGCTGCCCTGGTCTTAATGGAAAATGCCCTGTATGGAAAAATGCTGGCAACGTTGAGGCCCAGACAGTCTGCTGTGTGGTCTCTGGTTTGGGGGCCTCGGGCACAGGCTTGGGCGGCCCCCAGAGACTACGCCCGCTGCCGCGGTCTGTACAGGACAGATACCCACTGCTTACGAACCAGGTCCGGTGGCCGCCTCACAGGGTGTTGGTGACTGCCAGCCCTGATGACCCAGGAAAGGCACTGAGTGAGAGGCCGTGCCCGTATTGCTTCCTGCTGTGGTCTCACCCATGGATCCGGTGTGGACACAACACAGCTCGGGTGCTGGCCGTGGTCCTGAGCTCTGCTCACAGGGCGGGCCCCGTGCCCCTCACCTCTAACCCACCCCTCTCTTCCCCAGGAGGCTACTCGTCACAATCAAACTACAACTCCCCGGGGTCCGGCCAGAATTACAGCGGCCCTCCCAGCTCCTACCAGTCCTCACAGGGCGGCTACGGCAGAAACGCAGATCACAGCATGAACTACCAGTATAGATAAAGCCCCCCGAGGGGTGAAGATTTGTACCTTCTGCACTTACCCCTCGTTGTAAGATTCAGTTTTATGCATCACAGTTAACATGTCAGCTGGCCCCTCCAGGCCCCCTCCGCCCCAACCTGTCCACGTTGCCGTGTCGTGAGGTGCAGCTGGTCACCCCTGTGGCCCGTCCTGTGACCCATATTTAGCCGTGTTTGGGACTTCCGTGTCTTCAATGGTTTGTTAGTTGCCATCACAACTTTGTCCGAGTAGAGTTTTTTGAGTTCTTGCAGTTCTGTATCCCTCTGTCTATTTACGATTGGTGTTCGTGTTAACTCAGTTTGTCTTTAAATAGCTACAGAAGGGATACATCATCTGTTAATGCTTTTGTGAAGTGAGTTAAACGAGCTTTCTGTATTTTAATGCTTTAGTGTTTCAGTTTTATAAGTGAAGATTTTATTTTAAAAACCAGTGGGAAAGAGTGGGGGTTTTTTGTATGTCTGGATCATTCAGGCAGTACATCTGAATTAAGCTGAATGTAGACAAATAAAGAAAAAGAAACTCTGCCTGTCGTAGGCCTGGGTGTCTGACCCACCAGCAGTGTGAAGGGCAGGTTCCTCCACTGTTCCCAGCACGGGAAGGCAGGGCGGGGGTGGCAGGGGAGTCCCCTGTCACCAAAAGGTCCAGCTCCAGGCCTCTAGGTGCCTTTAGTCCAAGGTTGGCTGGGGCCAGCAAGCCGGTTACGTGGGACTTCGTATTCCTGGTGTCCCAGGGGGTTCCTGGTGGTGTGCAGAGTGGCTTATGAGCGGCCCACGCTGGTGTTCGGGGATTTGATCACACAATTCCGCATGCTTGCTTTTCTGCTCCGTGAATTCTGGTGTCGTTTTAAGTGCAGTTTCAAATCACCATGGAATGAAATGTGCTAGGTTTGGTATGCGTAACCTGACTGAAAAAGGCCGATTGAATCTGGCTAAAGCACCCCAGGATCTGGGGAACCCAGCCATAGAACCTTCTACGTCAGGATGGCGTGGTTCTTTGTCTCTCTGGACAGCTGCTGCGCCTTCCTCCCTGGTGCCACCCCCGCCCAGAGGCTTAGACTGTGCCTGAGTGGTTGGGGCTCTTTGTCGCAGCCCAGCCCCATTCTAGCAGGTTTCCCTGGAGCAGTGCTTCTCAATCCAGGCAGTTTTGCCTTGTATGGGGGATATAGTCACCCAGTGGGCAGAGACCAAGGATGCTACTGGCCGTGGAAGTGTCAGCTAAGAGGAGGTGGAGGAACCTGCGGTGAGAGCAGCGCTTCCCAGCTCTGGCCCTTTCCCGAAGGGGGAGGGCTCGGGCGGCGCCCTGCCTGCCTTTGCCCGGGCTTTAGCTCTTTCTCAGTAGAGCCTCTTGGCTGAGCCCTGGGGCTGCACTTCTGCAGGGACCCTTCTCTTGCGTCTCTCTGCCATCTCTCAGACCAGGTTCATTTGAATTCTGAACCGTCAGGAATCCCTTGGCTTCTTGTGCTTTGTTAGCCATATGCTTTGGAAGAAGATCAAAGTTTTTTTTGCCTCAGAACTCTTCAGCTGAGTCAGAAAATCCAGTGTTCCTTTAAAGGGTGAAGCTCTGCTTTGGAGAGGTGAAAGAAAGGTGTTCTGCGCAAGACAAAAGAGAACACAGGAAGAATTTTGCCTTCGCTGGAGCAGAGGAAGACCTGGGTGGTCCAGCTCGAGGAGAGGGAGGGATAATGTGATGCCCACCTGAGAGGTGGTCCACAGCGCGAGCATCCGGGTCGGCCTGCCACAGGCTGACATCCCTTGAGTGTGTGTGCACTAGTGGAGATGAGGCAGACCTGAGAGGTGGTTCCCACCCAGACTCTGATGAGATGTGACACCGTCTGGTGACCCATCGTCTCTCCTAGACACTTCCAGGGTGCTGGGACAAAGCCCCTCACGATCAGTAGGACCTTGTGTTGAAATGAGATGTGGGCTGTGGTTGGTGCCTATACCACCCAGAAACCCGTGGAGGGGGAGGCCCTGCCCTGCCTGCCAAATGCCTTCAAACTGTGGGCCTACGTTCTCTGCACGGATCTCACCGCCATCCTGAAGTTTCTGAACACTGGCCCTTCACGAGGGCAGGAATCTCAAGGCCATGGAAAAAACTCCCAGGCCATATGAAGGTAGAGGCCTCAGGGAGCTGTGACTTGGTGCCATGTTCCTCTTGTGGAAAAGGGCAGATCCCTGGGTGGCTTGTCTCGGATGGATGCATGTCTTGGTCCCTGGGCCTGGTCTGAGCACTCCCCAAGGCAGGCCAAGTTGTGTTGACCTGAGCGACATTCATTTCCAAGAACAGCAGTATGGGAGAAGTAGGATCTTTCCATATTTCTGCCAGCTTCTGGTGACTTGGGCCTTCCTCTGCTCCTGACAGCCTTACTCCAGGCTCCGCTCCCCTCATGGGACCTCCCTGTGAGCCTCCGTGTCTCAGATCTCCTTTCTTACAAGGACATGGGTCACTGGATTTCAGCCCCACCCTAACCCAGGGTGAGCACATCCCGAGATCCTTCACAGTCACGGGTAACGGCAGTTAAGACGTGGATGTACATTTTTGGGGGACACCAGCCTACTAAAGAGTTGGGTGAAGGCTTTACCCGGTGCTGCCAGCACAGCCCTGGGAGGTTGTCGGCCACCACCAGGATCACGTGGTCAGCACAGCGAGGACCTGTCCCAAGGTGACAGCTCAGGAGCACACATGCCCCTTGGCACCCTCACAGGGGACCTCGTTGGTGCTAATGGCACCGTGATGCAGCTGGCCAGCAACACTGTCGCAGCCCGAAAGACCTGCCGTCCCTGGAGGCTGGGTTCAGGAAAATGTGGCCAACACTGAGCATGGACGAGGCCTGGGTGCCAGCATGGCACTCCTTCAGAGCTGACCGAGGCCTTTCTGGGCCTATGGCCCTCCACACGCAGGAAGCCAGCCTGGAGGAGGTTCTCACTGAGGTGCTTCTCCAGGGCCGCCTGGGCCAGGGACACGGCGGGCAACAGAGAGATGCCTCAGCCTGCCTGCTGCCAGAGGAGGGTGTCCTGCGTCTTTCAGTCATTTTGAGCAGAGATCGCCAGGAGCCTCAGCAGGAAGAGCCACTGGCCCACAGGCTTACTCAGCAAGCTGATCCGGGTAGGGTACTTAACTTGGTGGATAGACCACGAGGGTCAGTGACCCAGGACTGGACATTACCCGAGAGGGCCCAAAAGCCTTTGGAGCAGGGAGGGAGAAAGGCCTCATGACTGAGGGAACAGCTGAACACGGCGGGGTGGGGCTGAGATGACATCAGAGGGGCAGGGCCTTGGCAGGGAATTTCAGCTGATCCTGTGGGGGGAGGTGTGGGGTGGTTGAGACCTAGGGACCAAAGGGGGCCCCTAAGCAGTAATGGGACACAGATTCAGGATTTCCACCTTTTCTACATTGGGCAGAATCACTAGGGTCCTGGTGGTGTCTCTCTGGGCTTGGGTCCGGTCTGACCTGGAAGTCGACACCCAGTTGCTTCCACTCCGGCAGGGAAACGTCCCTCTGACCACTGACCATTCTTGGGCAGTCAGCAAGGCCTGTCCCACCCCGGAGGACTGACCTGGTCCTCCCGGCCTGGCCTTTTGCAGCTGGGCTCAGCCTCAGGATTCAATCTGCAGGTGTGAGCCCCACACGGTCTGTGCCCTTTGCAAACCCATCCTGAGACTTCTGGACACGATTGTGGGCCACACACCAGCGAGCCTGCTTGGCCTGGATGCTCATTCTAACCCATCCCAGAATAAATGGAAACTTCATGTGTTCATTGTTTCATTCACTCCACATGTATTTATTGGGTGGCATGTATGTATTAGTCCTGTACGGGATGCTGGGAAGTATGAGCCTGGGTCCTGCGCTCACGGAGCTTCCAGGTTCCAAGAGGACCCTGGCCCAGCTTGTGCAGGGAGTGTCAGGGAAGGCTTTCTGTGTTTCAAAAAAGGACAGTTAAATTGGAACCAGAAGTTGTGTTAGGGTGAGTCCAGGTTACGGGGTACGCGGGAAAGCTCAGCTGTGTGTTGAGAAGTGAGTCAAGACAGCTGAAGTCAGGTGGGTGGGACATTCCGGTTGCAAGGTGAGGAGTGTGGCTGTTGTCTGTGGGGGCCAACCACTACAGGGGCCTTGGCAGCCAAGGAGTGGAGTTCTAACGTTTATCCTGAGGGCAGTGGGGAACCATGGAAAGATTCCGAGCTCAGGAGAACCCAGGCTCAGTCGCGCCTCAGAACAGTCATTTTGGCTGTTGGGCAGAGAATAGGTGTGTGGGAAGAGGTGAGAATGCAGGCCAGCTGACCACCAAAGAGACTCGAGTCGTGGAGCGCCTGAACTGAGCACCTGGGTGATTTTAGGCGGTTGGGCTAGGTGAGGAAACTGCTCCCAGATCTGAGAGGGGTGACACCTGCGTGCCCCAGATAGGGTAGACAGGCCCCGGGGGGGGGGGGGGCACTGCGTTGCCTCAGGCCACAAGTAGTAGAGGGCCCCTATTTGCAGGCGCTCTACTCTGTGGTTGGGAGATAAGCAGAAAAGCCTAAAACGCCATGGAAGTCATTTTCGCAAGTCCTGGGCCCATGCCCTTCCTAGCGTTTCCCCAAGAAGCTGACTGCTAAGCTCAGCCTACTTGGTACTGGGCTGTGGGGGTGAGGATATCACGGAATGATAGCCTTCATCTCTGGCTGGATAAACTGGAGAGAACACGCACTCCAGCCTCCTGGGACAACCGCCAACACCGAGCTCCAAGTACTCCAAGTATTCGGAATCCCCATCTCCTCTTTCAGAGGTTCTGGATTCCCATTCCCTGCCCAGAAACCCGACTTCTGCTCTTCTGGGTCCTGAGACCCAGCGGCTTCAGGCCCCGCCTCTGACAACATCGCCCTTACCCAGGCACGTTCTATTCGCCTTTAGGTCGGCCGCCCTCCCCTGTTATGACCAATCACCAGACCCCAAATGGAACGGAAGTGTTCTATGAGAGCCACTCCCAGCAGTACCTGCCACGAGTGGCCGGGCCCCTGTGCCGTCAGCGAACTCCAATTGGGCGATGCTGTAGACTCCGCCCTCTGCCCTGCCCCATAAGTGTCTCCCGCCTGGCGCTCACAGCCAACGGCCTGGGAAAGGACGCAATCCCAAGGCTCCGCCCCCAGAGCCGCCGCTTCCCTGGTCTCCCGGCAACGCGCGTGGCGCTGTCCAGCGTTCTGAAGCCACGCTCCCAGTGCTTCTCGAATAGTGGTGGTCTTCTGGCGCCCCCAGGCCTCCCTGCTGAGCAGCGCTCAAACCCCTAAAGCAGATGTCAGTGAATCTCAGCTGCACCCCACCTCCAGACTCCAGTTTACCTCTTGGTTATAGAAAAAGCTTGCTTCACTTCACGCTCTGGTAAGGAACCCCACCCTCCCGTCTGGCTCAGAGGGAAGCCGAAGTCCTCTTTGAGAACCAGAGGCCCTGCAGAGCCTCACGCTCTGACCTTCTCACCCTCATCTTCCCTTCCTTCTCTCACTCCCTCCAGCCACACCCCGCTGTACTGCAAACAATCCAGACACATTCCCACCTCAGGACCTTTGCTCTCAGTGTTCCCATTGCCTGAAATGCTCTCTCCGAGAGCTTTTCTTTTCTTTTCTTTTTTAAGATTTTGTTTTTAAGTAATTATACCCAGCGTGGGGTTCGAACTCACAATCCAGAGATCAAGAGTCACACGCTCCGGGGACGTCTGGGTGGCTCAGTTGGTTGGACGACTGCCTTCGGCTCAGGTCATGATCCCGGAGACCCGGGATCGAGTCCCGCATCAGGCTCCCAGCTCCACGGGGAGTCTGCTTCTCCCTCTGACCTTCTCCTCGCTCATGCTCTCTCACTGCCTCTCTCTCAAATAAAGAAATAAAATCTTTAAAAAAAAAAAAA
>PISX010004567.1:0-99274 GCA_004024625.1 Mellivora capensis
CCCGTCACGGCAAGTACATGGCCTGCTGCCTGCTGTACCGGGGCGACGTGGTGCCCAAGGACGTCAACGCCGCCATCGCCGCCATCAAGACCAAGCGCAGTATTCAGTTCGTGGACTGGTGCCCCACGGGCTTCAAGGTCGGGATCAACTACCAGCCCCCCACCGTGGTGCCCGGGGGCGACCTGGCCAAGGTGCAGCGTGCTGTGTGCATGCTGAGCAACATGACCGCCATCGCCGCGGCCTGGGCCTGCCTGGACCACAAGTTCGACCTGATGTACGCCAAGAGGGCCTTTGTGCACTGGTACGTGGGCGAGGGCATGGAGGAGGGGGAGTTCTCGGAGGCCCGGGAGGATATGGCTGCCCTGGAGAAGGATTAGATGGATGTGTTGGGGGGGGGGTGGCGATTACTAGCAGAATTCTGTGTGTCTGTCCTAAATAAAGTGTTGTATCCTCACCATCTCGTAAAGTGTCTTTTTCTCTTGGGAAAATTTGCAGAGCAGGGGTTTCTCCTTCAAGAGAGACAGGAAGGCTAGCATCTCAGCCTGGGTGCCCCAGAAACCAGATCTGGTTCCAGATTTTGTTAAAGCGTGTGATTCCAGGAAGAACAGGGATCCAGGAGAATACAGCAGAGGAGGCAGAATTCACCCTAGGGAACATGCAGCTGAATAAACTTAGAATCAGCCCTTGGGTGAGGGGGCAGGAGAGGAAATAAGGGTGGGGAAAGGTAGACACTGGCTTCATTCTGCCATTGCCGAAGCCTTCGCCCCACAACGCAGGAACTCCCTGGCACGTCTGGGTGGCACCCACTTAGGCTGCAGCATCAACAGTGAAACCCCCAAACCCCAGGGCAGGAGGAGAGTGAAGTTGGTCCCAGCCACCCAGGGCTGCAACAAGAGCGTGGCTGTCACCCAGGAGGGTCTCAAGTGCACCTTCCTGCCATCTGCCAGAGCAGGTGCTCACCAACCCCACCCCACAGATTGGCGGTTTTTCTTCTTCAGGCAGGAGGTTTGGGTATAGAGAGTCCAGAAGCTGGCATTAAGGCAGAGCAGCAGCACAGTGGCAGCAATGATGGGGGAAACGGCTGGCGTGGGGGAAAAACGCTGACCTCCCTGTAATCCCCATCAATACTCACCACTTTTTGATAATGACAATTGACCCTCATTTCAATCCCATGCTTCGGGCTATGCAAGCACAGCTTCCAAGTCCCTACTTCCAACCAGATGGCTGGCCTTAAAATCCTTATATATGGATTTTCTGTAGCCTCTGGTGGGCTGGAGGGATGATTTAACCACTGGAGGGATTGAAACTAGAGCAATCCCCCGCCCCCTGCCCCCAAGAGATTCCATGCTCAGCATTGCCCTCAGCTCTGTCCTTCCTGAGGCTTCCCTTTCACAGGACGGGAGGCTGGGAAGGCAACAGAAATGTCAGCAACACCAGCAAGCTGCTAGCGACCCAAAGGGCTGGAGGAGCCAAGGGATGAGACGGTGAAGCCAGACTCCTGGAGCTGGGATGCCAGGTGGGAGCTGGAGCCACAGCACCAGCTGTGGGGGCCCCAGAGGGGGCAGGAGGAGCCAAGGAGGGAGGGACATCTGGCAGGGTCCACAGCCTCTGCCCGAGGTACCCTCTGATTTAGAGCGAGGGGGAGGAAAACGCTGGCTTCTCCTTCCTCCCACCCTCAATCTCCAGCTAGCGGCTCCCATTGTCTGAACTCAGACAGGAGCTAGTTGGCAAGGGAGCCTAGGTACAAGGAGGGGCAGCAAGTGGGATACCCAGAGAAAGGCCGGGAAGGTGGGGGAGTGGATTTCAGAGCAAACACATACCGACACCGGGTCTAGCATTCCGGGCCTTTGGTGGATCAAACAGGAAAAGGAGATATTCCTAATCTGTCCCTGTCTTGTCCTAATAATTACTCTGTAGTCAGCAGAGGAGGGAGTAAAAGCCTCAGGAGGGTGAGAGGCTAGGAGAGAAAATGGGCACGGCCGGCACAGCAGTTTGCTCCTTCCATTTTGTAATTACCTGCCCAGGAACAGCAACTACTCTCAACTCTTCTTTGAGGATTTAAGCTTACAGGGGTCACTCTGTTGTCCCGGGCAGAGAGAGGCCTGCAGTTGTGTGTATGTATGTGTGTGTGACGGTGGTGGGACTCTTTTAATTCAGTGGGAGTATTTATTTTTTTTAAAGATTTTATTTATTTATTTGACAGAGAGAGAGATCACAAGTAGGCAGAGAGGCAGGCAGAGAGAGAGAGAGGGAAGCAGGCTCCCTGCTGAGTAGAGAGCCTGATGTGGGGCTCAATCCCAGGACCCTGAGATCATGACCTGAGCCGAAGGCAGAGGCTTTAACCCACTGAGCCACCCAGGTGCCCCCAGTGGGAGTATTTAGAAGCCATCTTGGCTGAGGAACTCAGCTGTACCCTCAAATCCACCACCCACCCCCACCCCAAAAGGGCTGACTTTCAAATCTCTACTTGACTCCTGTGTCTTTCTCTCTCTCAGCTGGTTTCAAATGTGGGAAGAGAAGATGGGCCATTTGGAAGCCCTTCGAATCCCAAGAAACACCGTCATTTATTGAGTACCTACTATGTCCTAGGCCCTGTACCCATATTACCTTGTTTAATCCTTAGGTAAATACAGTGATACTCACTGGACTGGAAGCTTCAGGGGAACAAAGTTTGTTCTAGTCTCAGCGCCTAGAATGTTGCTGGATGAATATATTAGGCAGCACGTGTGTTGAATATTTGCCGGATAGACTTGCTGGATGAATGGCTCTTCTGCGGAAGAGGAGACTGAGGCTCAGAGAAGTCACAGCACTGCCCCAAGGTTACTCAGTTATGAATGGAGGAGTTGGGATTCGAACCCAGGTCAGCCTGGACAGAAACTTCTGCTGCTGTCCCCCTCCCCCCTCAGATGCCCTTCCCACTCCTGCCTCAGCGGTTCCAGACACCCCTCCAGACGCCACTTTCCGAACCTGCCAGTTCTCTAATGCCAGACAGTGACTCAGGCACCTCAAAGGCAAGGAGGGAGTGACGCCTGACACTCCCTTGCCCAGGCGCTGTGGTGGAGGGCACAGGGGAGGGGGGTTGCAGATAAACAGCTTCTGGGACCGAGTGAGGGCAGAAGCATCTTTGAGGACAAGTTTGGGGGCTATCAGTGTCCTCTGGAAAGGGCCCCTGGCCCCAACATCTCATAGGAGGTGAGGTAAGGGCTCAGGATAGGCCAAAAAGATGTGAGGTCTTCACCTGTCAGGATGTCTGGGCATCCAGTGGGGGGGCCCGGCACCCCTTCTGTCTGCTGCACCAGCCCACCTGCCCACCCCGGGCAGCTGTGTGGTCATCTCAAACCCCGCAAGGCCTTCCCAGCTAGTAACTCTGCTGGCAGGCACTGGCAGGCCCCGGTTACACTAGGTGTGGGTGTGGGGAGGTAGCAACCCAGCCCTCCATGAGGCAGCCAGGAGCGCCACCCAGCCTGGCTCCCTGGGACTCCCGCAGTGTAGGGAATGCTTTCATCCCTGATGCTTCTAAAGTCAAGGTACAATTACCTCCTGCAGGCAGACGCAAGAGACAGATTCCGGACTTGGATTTCACCCAACACGTTTATTCCTTCATCTCTGGTGTGTCGGGAACATGCCTGCCTCCAAAGCTGCGTTCTCACCATTCCCTCCTTCTGGAACGCCACCTCTCCCTGCTTGTCTCGGTGTTGCCATTCCTTCCAGCTTAGATCACAGTCACCCAAAACCATCCAGCCCTGGGAAGCTCCCTGCTCGAGAGTCTCCCAGCCCCTTCTGTCTGTCTCTATCACTCCTTTGGTGCTTGGCATGGACTGCCTTGTATGCAGGCACTCAGCTTCTTGCCAATATCTCATTTCTCCAGCTAGATTTGGAAAAATGCTGTATATAGTCAAAGTTATTATGAGAACATGCTTCCAAATTGAAAAGGTACAAAAAAGATTTCCAAACAGCAAAAATAAGGCTATAAGTGAAAATAAGTCCCCTTCTTTTGTTCCGTTCCTGACAGTCTCCACTATTAACTTTTTTGTTCGTGTTTCTTTCCAGAGATATCTACATATGTTAATGTGTATGCAGTATGTTCAAGACATATGTCCAAGACCCCCACGGATGCCTGAAACCAGGGATAGTACTAGACTCCATATATATTATGTCTTTTGCTACACATGCATCCCTATGATAAATTTACTTTGTAAATTAGGCACAGTAAGAGATTAACAATAACAATAAAATAAAACGAGTCTAATAATACGCTGTAACAAAAGTTATGCCAATGTGGTCTCTCTCAAAATATCTCGTGCTATACTCCCCTCCTTCTCATGATGATGTGGATGCTTAAATACCTACAGAATGAGATAAAGCAATGTGAATGCTGTAGGTATTGTGTAGTGTTCGGCTACTACTGACTTTTTTTAAAAGATTTTATTTATTTATTTGACAGAGATCACAAGCAGGCAGAGAGGCAGGCAGAGGGAGAGAGGAGGAAGCAGGCTCCCCGCTGAGCAGAGAGCCTGATGCAGGGCTCGATTCTGGGACCCTGGGATCATGACCTGAGCCAAAGGCAGGGGTTTTAACCCACTGAGCCACCCAGGTGCCCGTACTACTGACTTTCTGATGGTACATCGGAAGGAGGATCTGCTTCCAGACTGCAGTTGACTGTGGGCAACTGAAACTGTGGATAAAGGGGACTACCGTACACACACTTACATATATACACTTCGTTTTACCCTCTTTTCATTTAGCAAAAAATCCTGAAGATGGTCCTTAACAGTCCATAAAGATGTGCCTCATTCTTTTTGGTAACAATGTAACAATGCACTATTCCTCGAGGCAGTGTTCCCTTGCTTGTTCCACCAGGCTGCTACTGGTGAGAATTTCCGTTGTTTCCAATTCTTTCCTTTGGAAACAAATTCTGGAACCCTTGTACATACTTCTTTGCCCATATGTACAACCACAAACTCTCAGAATCAGAACCGCTGGATCAAAGGCTCTGCACTTTTAACTTTGATACACACAGTATTGCTCTCCCACTACCAATGTATCAGCATGTCTGTGCCCAGAGCCTTGCCCACACAATGTACAAAACATTTTGATCTTTGTCCATCATCTGATAAGTGAAACAAAGTATTTTATTGCCACTTTCCTTTATAACTCTCTTGCTATGAATAAGGTCGAGGATCTTTTCATATGTTTAAAAATCAATATTTTCTCTTCTGTAAACTCTTGTCTGTGCCTTTTGCCCATTTAAAAAACTGTAGTGTTTGTCTTTTCTTGTAAACAAAGGAAATTAACCCTTTGATTGCTACATGTGTTTGATATAATTTCCCTTGGTTGTCATTTGTCAATGTCTCAACTAGATTTTTACCACCTTGAGTACAAGGACTGGAACTTAAACCCCTTTGTTTTCCCAATTCTTAATATAATATCACATATACAGTAGGTGCTAGACAAACGTCTGTTGAGATAGAAGTAAGAAGAAAGAGATTTGGAAGATTTTGGAGTGACCTAACCTATTCCTTCCTCTTATACTAAGGCCAGTCAAGACTCTCACTGTAAAGAGCAGAAATTAGTTCTGGCAAATTAAAATAAAGGAGAAAGACACCCCCCTCCCCACCCTCCCACATACACACACATATAGGAGAGACACTGGGTAGCACACAGAATTAATACAAGGGCTGCCAGATAAGATTCCGTGAACAGGTAGGCACCAAGGGAAGCTGAGCATCCAGCACCATAGTCAAGGTCAGGGCACAGGACAGCCTGCCTAAAAGACCCCGCCCAGTTCCCTACAGAACGGCGGGGGGGGGGGGGGGGGGGGGAGCCTGCAATGAGGCTTCTTCCACCCAGGCTCTGAGACCGACATTTCCTCCTCCAGACACTAGAGGCCGCTGCTGGCTCCACTGTCACAATTACCGCAGAAACAAATTCTCAACTGCCCCAGCTTCTCTGTGACTTGCTCCACATTCAAAGTCCCAGCTGGAGCTTTCAACTGGCAAAGTTAATGACCACGTACCCCTCGAGCCGACAAGTCTGGGAGAGCATGTGTCAGGGCTTTGTGACAGGGGGTGGCCCACCTCCCATCAAGGCCTACACACTGGGAATTCCCCAAAAGTATTCGGTAGGTTCAAACTGTGGGCAGCCAGGGAAAGTGGGCAAATGCATGCCACCTTCTTTCCTCTTGTCTGGCTTAAGCCCTTCTCTTCGGTGAAGCATTTCTGGGCCACCCAGCAGAAAACACTCTACTGGATTCACATAAGCATGACTGCTTCGGCTATTCATGATGCCAGAAAGGTACGTACTAAGACCCAGATGACCTACACCTCATTTGACTTTCAAACAGCCCTAGTGGTTACCTGTATTTAGGTAGAAAAACTGAGTTCTCAGAGGTTTTGCCAAGTCACACAATAGTGCCAGGTTGCACAGCCAGGTATGTCTGCTTTTAAAACCTTGGAATTTCCCACTGGGCTATATTGTTGGGCTGGAATTTTATCACACTGGAGCTCTGTGAAGCCAGGGACTAGGTCATACTCTTCATTTTACTTCCTGACTGCATCTACTATGTAGATGTTCAGGGAATACTTATGGATTAGCCTGAAGGATATCAAGCAGGAGCCTATCCTGGAAAGTTCTCTAACTCTTTCATGAGGCCTGAACCCAGGAATCATTTTGGGATCACTCTGGGAGGGGGGGTGGATCCCACAAAAGCAAAAAGCAAAAATCCTTGAATCTGGGAAATTTCCTTTTCCTTTTTTTGCTTTCCTTTTATCCTTTAAACCCACCTTCCCCAAATGTGTCAAAACTGTCAACAAGAGGTTCCGATCTGTTCATTATTTAATCATCTAACAGCTATTTTTGAACCCCACAACTGCCCTAAATACTCAAGGGCAAAAAAAAAAAAAAAAAAAAAAAAAAAAAAGACACAATTTCTGTCCGGTGGAATTTACATTCTAATGGGGGAGGTGAATGTCCATCAAAGAATCAGCAGGTAAGAGCAGATTTGCAGCCCCAACGAGCGTGATGGTGTCACGAGACCCTGACAGGCAGGTCTGACTCAGGGAAGTTGTGGCAGCTCTTTTCAGGACCTGGGGCGGGAGCAGAGATCTGAAGGGGGAGGATTTAGACCCAGAGGGTTTGTCTGTGAGTCCTTGATATGGGGGATTTTTTCCGGAGTAGTCGTCAATCATCGAGCCCGTTATAGGGAAAGGACAGAGGGACCGGGGGCCGGGCGGCTCGTTGGCCCGCGAGTGCGTCACGCCAGGACGCAGCCGGCCTCGGTCTCCCAGGTCCCGTCTGGGGATGACGTCGCCCGGGAGCAAGCCCAAAATAGCCGGCTCCGCCTCCATCTCCCGGCAGCCCCTGCAGCCGTCCCCCAACCCCCTCCCCGCTGGGTGACAGGCCCGGTCGGCCTCGTCTGGGTCTCTAGTAGTTTCCGTGCCGCTGACGCATGCTTGCGCGCACAGCTGGGCCGGGCGCGTCCTACGCAGCAGCCGCGAGCCGGGGCTGCCGGTGCCAGACGGTTCCGGCGGGGGGCAGGGGCGGGGCGCTGCAGGAGGCCAGGGACTCCCGACCTAGGAGGTGCGGGCGGGGGGCCCCGGTCAGACTGGGAGGCCCTGGGTAGGGCTGCTGGAGTCTCGGGGCTGCGATAGGGCTCCCCGGGCCCTGGGCGCCGAGATAGCCCGCGACACCGGCCTGCGGGGGCTAGATAAGGCTGCCGGAGGGAGCCTCGTCACCGGAGGGAGCCTCGTCACCGGTCCCAACCAGAACCCAGTGGGCGCCGCTTCCTCCTGGGAGCGCCTCCCGCTCCCTCCGGGGAGTGGGGGTCTCCAGGCCCAGGGAGGGGACCCTGGATTCTTCCTGCCTGACTCCTCCTCCTCTCCTGCAGCCCCACGGAGGCCCATCTGACTCCTGACGAGTTGCCATGGCATCCTACTACGACATCCTAGATGTGCCGCGAAGTGCGTCCGCTGATGACATCAAGAAGGCGTAAGTGCCTCCGCTGCGCATCAGAAAACCTCTCACCCCCCAACCCCTCCCCATCACCACCATGGGGTCCTTCAGAGGCCTGGCCGAGGGACCTAGGTCCTTAGGATTGGGGGTCTCCCCCCATAGGAGGGAAGAAGACCCCTGGAAGAGTAGGAGAAGGCCCCTAGCGTGAAGAAGTTTTGCTGGGAGCTGCACTGTGGGTCCTTCTCCAGTGGATCACCCCCCCTTCCCCTTCACTCCTGCCTCAAGCGTCAGCCCCTAGGTGTGGGCTTTCTCAGGATGCCTGCAAAAATGTCCAGGCCCTGTGACCAGGAGGGTCCAGGGCTCTTTATGCCATGACCACACAGATTTCCAACTTTTGCAGCCCCGGTGAGCTCCTGAGGGGTTAGGGCTCGGGTTGTCTCCCCTCGTTTTCTGCTGCTACAAATCGTCTTAGCACTGGCCGCAGAGGGGAGAAAGAGGGACTCCATTAAAGCTGGGCAGCAGAGGCAGCCCTAGCACCTGGGACGGAAGGGGATCTGAATGGGGAAAGGAATGGGCAAGCAGGTCTTTCTGTTTCTTGGCGAGAGGTGCTTTCTCATGTCTTCCGACCCGCCCACTGGTCCCACTTCCTGCAGGTATCGGCGGAAGGCTCTTCAGTGGCACCCAGACAAGAACCCGGATAATAAAGAATTTGCTGAGAGGAAGTTCAAGGAGGTGGCGGAGGCCTATGAAGTGCTGTCAGACAGTAAGGGAGGGGGGCAGGGCCGGGCAGGGCCAATCGCCCCCGGTTTCATGCCCCATCCTACTCCTTCTCAAAGACATGCTGCCACCTCCTGTCCCCTCCATGCTTGTTTCTAACCCGGCAGTTAAGTGCCCCCTCTGACAGGGGGCTCTGCAACTTTTTTTTTCTTTTTTTTCTTTTTTTTTTTGCTTCAGTTCAAGTGAGCACCTACTATGTGCAAAGCACCCTCTTACTCTTTCTCTAATCCCTGCGCTCAGTGTCTGCACCCTGGGATCTGGTATGGTAGTTGCAGCATGAGTCTTGACAAGGGGATGGGAGCAGGCCCAGTAACCTACATGTTTGCGGAGCCTTCTTTGTGCCATGCATCGGTGGGTGTAATCCCCAAGAGTCTGACAGCCATCATCCCCACTTTATAGGCAAGGAAACACGCTGAGAGAGGTGGGGTGGTTTGCTCAAGGTCACACACAGCTGGAATACAAATACAAATCCGGGTCTGTCGTTTTGTTTTGTTTTTTTAAGATTTTATTTATTTATTTTAGAGGGAAAGAGAGAGTGTGAGTGGGGGGGGAGTAGAGGGGGAGGGGGAAGGAGGGGGAAAGAGTCTCAAGCAGACTCCACACTGGGCGAGGAGCCCCATGCTGGGCTCCATCTCACGACCCTGAGATCTGAGATCGTGACCCGAGCCGAAATCAAGAGTCAAACGCCTAACTGACTCCAGGTCTGTCATTTATTTATTCATTCATTCATTCAAAAAATGTTCATTGAGTGTTGATGGTGCTGGGCCCCTGCTGAGTGCTGGGGAACAACGGAGGGCAAACAGACTCTGTCCTTGTCATCGTGGGTTTATTGTATCTTGCGCCCAGAAGCCCAGCATTAACCAAGGAAATACATAACCAACAGTATTCTGTGGGGGAGCCGCTGGGTGTTGTTGATGGGGAATACGGGCACCCTTTTTTTTTTTTTTTAAAAGATTTTATTTATTTATTTGGCAGACAGAGATCACAGTAGACAGAGAGGCAGGCAGAGAGGAGGAAGCAGGCCCCCTGCTGAGCAGGGAGCCTGATGCGGGGCTCAATCCCAGGACCCTGGGATCATGACCCGAGCCGAAGGCAGAGGCTTTAACCCACTGAGCCACCCAGGCGCCCCTGGGCACCCTTCTTGTTACAGTGATCACAGAAGGCCTCTCTGCGGAGGCGACATGGAGGCTAAGCCCTGATTAATAGCATAGTAACAATTAGCTGATATTCGTTGAACACTTTACTGTGTTATCAGGCACCATGCTAAGCAGTGTCCGTGGCTTGTCTTATTTTTTTTTAAAGATTTTATTTATTTATGTGAGAAAGAGAGAGCGAGCATGAGAGGGGAGAAGGTCAGAGGGTGAAGCGGACTCCCCATAGAGCTGGGAGCCTGATGCGGGACTTGATCCCGGGACTCCGAGATCATGACCTGAGCTGAAGGCAGTCACTTAACCACCTGAGCCACCCAGGTGTCCTGTGGATTGTCTTACTTAATCCTGGCAATGACCCTGGGAGGTCGGTGCTGTGATTGTGCCCATTCTACAGATGAGAGGGAGCCACACTGCGAAGAGCTGGCACTGCTGAAACCTATGGCCCATGTCCCCTGTGCACCCTGCTGCCCCCCTCTAGCCTCTGTCACTGGGCGATCCTCTGAGGGTCCTAGCCTAGAAGGGGAGGCCGTCATCCCAGAGGGAGGGAGAAATGATTGGGTCTCTTTTTCCAGAGCACAAGCGGGAGATCTACGACCGCTATGGCCGGGAGGGGCTGACTGGAGCTGGTAGGTGGAGCGTCTTGGTGGGGGGGGCGCCCAGGGAGGGAAGTGGGTCATGGAGGAGAGGGAGAGGGCAGGGTAGTGCTGTGGATGCTTTCCTGAGGCTCCAGGCCGTGCCTTCGATGGAGTCCCCTGGTTCAGGGCAAGATGCACACCCTGAGCCCCCTCTTCCTCTTGCTTCTACTCCAGGAACTGGCCCATCCCGTGCAGAACCTGGTGGTGGTGGGCCCGGCTTCACCTTCACCTTCCGCAGCCCCGAGGAGGTCTTCCGGGAGTTCTTTGGGAGTGGAGACCCTTTTGCGGAGCTCTTTGGTGAGTGGGCTTGGGAGGCCTCTGACCAGCTCCAACTCCCGCTCCAGGTCCTGCCCTCCATCAGCCGGGAACCCCTGAGGGAGGAGGCTGAGAGGGCAGCAGAATTCCGCAGACAGAAGATTTTGTGGGGGTAGGTCTAGGGACAGCGGGGACAGAACCTGACACAGGCCTGAACCCACAGAGACTCGCCTTATGAAACGAGGGCAACAATGGTATATTGTTAGGCTTGCACAATAGCAGCTGTGAAAGCAGGACTCAGGGCACTGTGTGACCATCACAGTGACATCACACATGACAGATAGCATGTTTGCAGCGAACACTATGAAAGCTGTGAGGTGGACAGTTTCCTCCCCACTTACAGATGAGAGCACAAAGGTTCTTGTAGGTAACTTGCTTAGAGTCACCCAGCAAATGGGAGAGTTGGGCCTCCTGACCAGGTGGGCCTGATTTCATGCCATGCTTACCTGCCTGGGCCAAAGGAGCTAGCCGCCCCCCCACCCCACCCGCTTCCTCTTTCCCTTCCCTCCTTCATTGTCTACTGTGGATGGAATTTGCCAGGGATCTTTTTCATACCTACTATTAAAAAGAAATTTAATTTGTAAACAAGTCCACGATCAAAAAAGAAAAAAAAAATCAGAAATGCTTAGCAGGCTCTATTTCAAGACTGAAAGACAGGGTTCACACATTTTGGGGGGGAACAGCACTCTTTGCCCAATGATTTTTAATCTGCTTGCTTGTTGCAGATGACCTGGGCCCCTTCTCAGAGCTTCAGAGCCGGGGTTCCCGACACTCGGGCCCCTTCTTCACCTTCTCTTCCTCCTTCCCTGGGCACTCTGGTATGTGCTGTCCATTAGTGTTTTTGCAAGCTCTGGGTCCTGGAACCCCTCGTCCTGACTCGTTCCTTTTCCAAGCCTTCTCTCCTGAGTGTCTGGAGACCTGTCTTCAGGCATCTCTGCAGGGAGACCCCCATAGTGGTTCCCGGCCCCCTCGTGACTGCAGCATGCCAGCGCCATCTTCCCTCTGACTACCTCTCTGCTTCCTTCCTTGTCTCCATGCCAGATTTCTCCTCCTCATCTTTCTCCTTCAGTCCTGGGGCTGGTGCTTTTCGCTCTGTTTCTACGTCCACCACCTTTGTCCAAGGACGCCGCATCACGACACGCAGGTGAGGGCTCCTTTGGGATCATCCCCGGGGGCAGGGGCGCGGAGGTGAGGGGTAGAGGGGGAGTGGCATACGCACGACTAGGTCAGCTGCCTGTGGGCAGAATCTGTCCCGTTCGCCGTGGCATCCCAGAGTGCGGACAGGCACCTGCTGGATTGGTGCGTGGCTCGCTGAGTGAACTGTGCCATCCCCACAGAATCATGGAGAATGGGCAGGAGCGGGTGGAAGTGGAAGAAGACGGACAGCTCAAGTCAGTCACAATCAATGGTGAGGAGTGGCTCTGCCACCCGGTCCCTGGCAGGAAGCCCCAGCACCAGACCCCATGGCCCCCTCCGCACTGTCCTCTCTCAACTCCTTTGGGGCAGGGGAGGAATGGTGGCCACAGGCCCCACTGGCAGAATCAGAGAGGCAGCTCCCTGCGAAGGGGCCGGGAACTGAGGAGTCCTAGATGCCAGGCACCTCCCCGTCATCCTTAGTGGGTGCCTGGCGCTTGCAGAGAGCGGACTGTTTTGAAAGCACTTGTGCACAGAACATGGGCTCCATGCGGAAGCAGGCCGGGGGAGGGCAGGGTTTCGGTAGCCGCCCTGTTCTCCACCTGAGAAGAATTGTTACCTCAGCAGGGTTAAATGGCCCCGAATGCCCAAGTAGCCCCAGGCCCAAGGCTTTGTCCCACTTAGGAAGAGAAGCCAGGAGTGACCCTCAGGATGTAGGATTCCTGGGCTGGAAGCCTTCTCCCAGCGTCCCACCAAGTGGGATGGTCAGAAAGGACCTGACCTTCCTGGAAGGATCACAGAAGGGCGCCCTTCCGTGCCTGCCGCCTCTCAGAGCTCTGCACGCCAAGTGTGCTTCCTGAGCTGTCTTCTTGAGTTGTGGGACTAGTTTGACAGCGTAGGCGCTCTCACCATCTCCTAGACGAGGTTCTATAGAAAGGGAGGCTTAGGGAGGTTGAGTGACTTGCCGAAGGAGATGGCTCGTACCTGCTGGAGCTGGGTACCTGCCCACACGCACGAGCACCGTGCCAGCTGCCGGAATGCGTGCGTGCCAGTTCCAGAGGAGGGGCTGTAAGTGGCCCAAGTCGCCCCTGCTTGAGACAGCCTGGCAGGATTCCTCTGGCCTGGGTCGGAGGGTGTTATGGCGGCCCTGACTCCTGCAGGTGTCCCAGATGACCTGGCGCTGGGCTTGGAGCTGAGCCGTCGCGAGCAGCAACAGGCTGTCACCTCCAGGTCCGGGGGCACCCAGGTCCGGCAGACTCCTGCTTCCCGCCCCTCTGACAGCGATCTCTCCGAGGATGACGAGGACCTGCAACTCGCCATGGCCTACAGCCTGTCAGAGATGGAGGCGGCTGGGAAGAAACCAGCAGGTGGGCGGGGGGCGCAGCGGCGACGGCAGGGGCGGCCCAAGGCCCAGGACCAAGATCCCGGCATGGGGGGGACCCCTGAGGCTGCAAGGGGGGATGCGGCCAAGCCTAGCCCATCCCCAGAGGAGAAGGCCTCTCGCTGCCTCATCCTCTGATCACCAGGCCCAGACCACCCTGATTCAGGGTGACCGGGGGTCCTGCTCACTGTTAGGAGCAGAGGGGCAGGGCCTGAGCTGTAGGAGCTCTTCTCCACCTCAGCGCCCCCTGAACAGGTTTCCCTCCCATGTCCACTCGCACTCCAGTGTGGACTCGGGATTTGCTCTGCTCAGCCACAGCTGATAGGTCCCTGGCGAAGCCCAGGGTGGGGGACCTCTGGGGGGCCTCCGGCAGTGGGAGGGCCTCCCAGGAGCCAGGATGCACTTATTCCTTCTAGATGGGGAGTTTCTGAGGGGCATTAGTGGTTTGGGTCAGGCCTTTGGTGCCCAGGTCTGTGGCCACCTGTGTTGCTGATGACGTCAAGGAAGGAGGACTTGGCCTGGGGTTCTCTGGGCCGGAGTCAGCAGCTACGGCAGGGAGTCTCCCGTGCTCCTTGTCCAGCTGCAGATATCCCACCCTGGTTTCTGTGCAGCGTTGAGCTCTGACGTCTCTGTTGCTTCCCTTCTGGTGCTGCTGCTCCTCCCTCGCTCTCTTCTCTCTGCACTTCCCCGCGGGCCGCATCGCTTGCTTTCACTGCCATCTGGCTAGGACTCCCTTCTTCCTTCCCCGAGAAAGCCTCAGTGTGACCAGGAAGATGCTGTGGCCGGTAGGGCCATAAGGTCTTCTGGGGAGGCTAGCTGGGTGGGGCGGGAGCCTCTCATCCAGATTCGGAACCGGAGCCCACTCCTCCTCCCTTCCTCTTGCTGCCTCAGCCTGCCCCAGGCCTCGGGACTAGGCAGAGGTGAGGCCCGCTATCCCTGGAGAGGTGGGATAAGGCCAGGGTGCCCCAGGAGGGAGGCTTAGGAGGGGACCAGACCCCGTCCTACTTCACCATGCATCAGGGCTCAGGGAGAGGCCCCAGGGCTAGCCCAGGTCTGCATGCTCAGCTCCCTCCTCCACGGCTTGCTGCTGACCCTGTCTCCTATCACCCTGCCCCCGCTCTCTCCTCAGATGTGTTCTGAGCTGGATGTCCGGGATCCAGAGCCGCTGCACAGTTCCAACAGGACAGCGCCCTCCCCTGTGCGCTGGGAGGGGACCCACCATTCCTCTCCCTCACCCATGCTAAGCGCAGAGCTGGGCCTGGGTGGTGGGTGGGGGCCTGGTGGGAGGCATCCTTAGTCTTAGCCTGTAAACTCTTCCCTGGGTGTTTGGTACTGTATCTTGGGGACTACAAGTCCCAGAATGCAACACACCCTGCCTCATTTCTGATAGATCATGCTAGGGGAAGCGGTGAGTGGTTGTGGAGCTGTGCATATTGGGAGTTCCCGCCCAGGTCGGCTTGTCACTCGCTGTGAGAAGGGGAGATCTTGTCATCTGATTGGACTCTGGCGGGGGGGGGCAAGAATGTGGATGAAGGGGTAGTGGACCAAGCTTCGGTTCCCCTGACACGGCTTGCTAGCCCCGGGCTTAGAGTGTACAAATGAAAACCCTGCGGCATCTGGGAGAGGCTCTTTTCCTGTGCGCAGTCGGATCCGATGGGACGGACGAGCAGGGCGTGGCTCCAGGAGGCGACTGACAGGCGTGGGCGGGCAGAGAGCTTGGAAGGGGAGGGCCACCAGTGTGAGAGCGTGTGTGCGTGTGTGTGAGCGCGAGAACACGCACGCATGCGCGTGGCCGGGGTTGGGGTGTGATGGGTCCTCCGGGCATGTTGCTGCTTGTATGGCTTCCTTGGCCTCTGACCCTGCTGCCCATTCTTCTTCTCCAACACCACAAATGAGCTGCCTCTCCTCCTCCCTGCCTGGGGAACCCCGTGGCCAGGGAGGGGAGTGGTGGAAACAGGGTATTGCCTGCCCTGTGACACGGCATCCCAGAGACCTATCAAAGCCAGCTGGGCTGAGCTCAGACCGAGAGAGAAACACTGGAAGTCAATAAATAAAAATGTTTCGAGAGCTCGGTGGTGTGCTGCGTTCCAGTGTTCTTCCTTTACGGGGTGGCCCCAAAGGGGACCCTATGGGCCCAGTGGGTGACATAGCCCCCTTTATTGCCCAAAAACCCAGAGGTCACAAGGCTTCTCAGATGGCAGCAGAAGTCCCCCAGTTGACCAGGCTGCACTCCCCAAGTGCACTGATGAGTCCTGAGAGATACATTCTTCTGGCCTCGCCTCTTGTGGCTCCACCACCGGCCTTCCCCAGGCAGGGACCCGCTGTCCACTAGCCTGCCCCACAGCAAGGACCAGGCTAAGTTGTGACTCAACCACAAGTATGGGAATGACAGAAAGTAGGGAACACGTGGTGAAAATTTGTAAAAACTACTACTAAGGCCCACAGACTGAGCCCCTCCCCGGGTTCCCTCACCTCAAGGCCAGTGGCCAGTCTCAGAGGCCTGCCTCTCCCAGGTGGAGCAGTCCAAGTCCGCCCCACCCAGGGTCCAGGCCCCAAACTCGTCAGGACCCAGACGGGAAAAAGCCAGGGACCTCCTCCTCCCTTCTCTCCAGACACCTTCAGAGATGCCCTTCATGGGACGAACAACTTTCCATTGTCAAGCAGAGTGAGGCAGCTCCCTCCCTCGTGACTCTCTCTTCCATTCCGGGATAATTGCCTAGCTTCATCTTCAACAGCCAGAGGGCCTGTATTGTACTTTTCTCAAAGCAAGGAACCAGCAAGGAAGTTCCTTGAAGAGGAACTTCAAGCCTCTATCTTGAAAGAAAGAATCTGCTGGAAGTTTGTAAAATGGCTGTTTTGCCTACTCTTGGTCTTTGAGATGTCAAACATTGGATCTGAGCCTCAGCAGAGCACAGATGAGGTGTAGGGGGTTCTGTGGTCTGGTCCGAGGTCCGTTTGCTCCCTGTGCCAAGCAGGTGGCAGTAACCCCCTGTTGTTTACGTGAGGGGACGGCCTTGGCAAGGTTAAGTGTTCCTAATTCCCAAGTTGCTCCAGGCCCAAGGCTCTTTTTGCCTAATTTCTGTGTCCACCACCTTTGTCCAAGGATGCCTCCTGACATGCACGTGAGGAGGACATGGGACCCTAAAAGGAGGAGGGTTGGGAGAGGGGGAGAAAGTGCCCCTGCCCCCCAGGTAGATGGATGCCTGTTGTGATGTCTCACAGGCCTGGTGTACAAGCTGCTACCGGAGTCTAGCTAGTTTTGCTTGTGGTGTGCCAGGCGCTTGGGCTGCATGAGGTTCATTATCCTGGGGCTGAAGGGCACAAAGAGATAGAGTCTGGAAGCAGAGAGGACACAAAAGTATAGGAGTCCCGGTTGCAGCTGCACACACGACACACTAACTTTATTCACATTGATACAAAAGTAGATTTTTCTAGAAATGTTCTCTTGTGCCAGAGGGCAAAAGTGGAGTGGCACGTGGCAGGAGGGCAGGGGAGGAGGCCCTAGGGAGGCAGGGAAGGCAGGGGCCAGAGCGTGGGCCACAGAGGCAGGGTGGCAGGCAGCGGGGGTTGGGCAAGCAAGGAGGGCGGGCCCTCCAATGGGTGGGTCCATACAGACATCCTGAGAGCTCTCAGAAGAACGGGAGCTGGGGGGCTTCGGAACTCTGGCAGGAGAAGGCCTGGGTGGAGGACTTTCCTCTGCTCCTGGCTGGCTGCCAGCCCCCTCCCCGCCTACCCCCCACCCCCACCCCTGCCTCCCATGGGACTTCCTGGGGCTCTGACAGGTGAGAGGCTAGGTAGGTTTGCCCCTTCCCACATCCCCTGCTTTACAACTGGCCATGCCCAAGAGGGACCCAGGCGGTGGGGTTGGGGGAAAGGAGGGGGTACACAGAGAGATGCTCACACAGGCAAAGAGGGAGCAGAGGCTGGTCTGCCCACTGAGGGGCCCCAGGGGTCTCACTGGGGCAGGGCCTTGAGGATGGCGTTCACCTCCTCCGCCACAGCTGTCAGAGCAAATTCAAACTGGTCCTGGCAAAGGGCAGGGGGAGGATGTCATGGAGAGGACTGACCTCTGCTCTTGCCCTGTGGGGGGGGGGGTGTTGTGAGGGGGGCAGGGAAGGGGGGCTTTTGGGCAGGGGAGCCGGGGAGGTCACTTGGGTGAGGGGGAGTCCTCCCGGGGCAGGTGGGGGCAGGTGGGGGAGGCAGGCTGTTGCCAGTCTCCCTGGGCGAGGCTGGCAGCTCGGGTCAGTGCGGGGAGGAACAGTCACCTTCGAGCGGACGAGGCCAGGCCGTTGGTCACGGACGTGCTCCAGGGTGGCAGCGATGTCGATCTCCTTTACTCCTGGAGATTGGAGAGGGCACAGGGTCTGCCCAGAGGACAGGACCCAGAAAGCCTGGAGCACCCTGGGCTGGGAGACTTGGAGGATTGGGCAGAGCCTGGGGGTGTGATAACTGGTCCCTCCAGGAGCTCCCAGGAGCCTGGGTGCTGGGATGGCTCATCGGGGGCAGGGCTGCGGGTGCTGTGGGGAAGGTCCTCACCTTTTGCCATGCGGTTCAGTACCATGTCAATAAGGATGTAAGTGCCAGTCCTCCCCGCACCGTCGCTGAAACAGGAGAGGATGACAGGCTCGGCTCAGAACCCAGCAGAAAGGGGGAGGGGCAGAGGAGACCGGGAGGCTCCTCCCGGTGGGGAAGACACTGGTGGGGCCAGTAGGCATGGTTGAGGAGGCATCAGTCAGAGCCCTGAAGGCCCCTGGGAATTGGGCCTTGATTGGGGTCCTCTGAGCCATGGGGTGTCACTTGGATAGTGGGCCAGCCTAAAAGGAGAGCCCTGGCTCAGTCTTAAGGTGAAATCAGCTGGGGCAGGGGCAGGATAAGAATAGCCCTTTCCAGCCTCTGGGCAGGCTTTTGTTCAGCAATCTTTTGGTGTAAATGGTCAGAGGGTAAATATTCTCAACTTTGTGTGCAACATACAGAGAGTCTCTGTCACATGTTCTTTTTTACTTTTCTTCAACCATTTAAAAATGTGAACACCATTCTTAGCTCATGGGCCATTAAAAAAAAACCAAAAACCAAACAGATGGTATGTTGAACTTGGCCCATGGGCTGTTGTTGGCCAGCATCAAGGGGCCAGGCAGGCAGCATGCATGGGAGATGTGCCCAGGGAGGAGGACCAGAGAGAGGGGTGGCAATCAGGAATGCCGCACCTCAGGACCCTCTGGCCTGGGCTGTCCTGTCCCCTGTGACCCCACCCCCACCCCTGCCCCCAGCCCATCCGCACGCACCTGCAGTGCACAATGATGGGGCAGGAGCGGCCCCGGTAGCACTTGTTCACTTTCCTGCAACAAGAAGTGGGTGTGAGGGGGGACACCAGCACACACCTGGGGGCCGCTCTTTCTTCTTGTTCTCCCCATGTGCCCAGGGCAGAGGAGGGAAGAGAGCTGGAGAAATGAGTCAGGGCAGGAGGCAAAGAACCAGGATGATATGGGTGGCCCTGGGCTTGCCTTGTCACTTAATGAGCTTGATGCCCAAGTGACGCATCTGGGAACAACAGACTTGGCCTCTTTGAGCCTCAGTTTTCTTGTCTGTAAAATGAGGGTATAATAATAGTAACCCTCTTCTTGGGGTTCTCACCATGACTGCATGAGATAATCCATGTAAATAAAGAATTAAGTGTGAGGTTTGACATACAGTAAGTGCTCAGTAAGTGGTAGTACTATTGGGGCACCTGGGTGGCTCAGTGGGTTAAAGCCTCTGCCTTTGGCCCCAGTCATGATCCTAGGGTCCTGGGATTGAGCCCCACATCGGGCTTTCTGCTCCGCAAGGAGCCTGCTTCCCTTCCACTCTCTGCCTGCCTCTCTGCCTACTTGTGATCTCTGTCTGTCAAATAAATAAATAAAATCTTTAAAAAAATAAATAAATGGTAGTACTATTAATGATACTACATAATATTAATAGCCACCTCTGCTAAAAGTCCAGGGAGAATAGGCTTTCTGGTGACTTCAAGGGTATCAATCTCGTCACATTCCTGCTCTGCCCCTCTGCCCTCCTTTACAACTGCCTAGGCCGTTCCCCTCCCCACTCAGGCTCCTGGTGGTCCTCAATAGCGATGAGGTCAGGTAACCCTAGGCACAAAATTCTTTTGACAAAGGGAGAACAACCTTCTGCTCTGAATGTTATACAGCTGTCTGTCTCCCTGAATTGGCCTCATCTCAGCACAGGTGTTCTGTGGTTGGGTCATATTTAGACTTGGGGTCCACTTGGACCTCAGACTCTTTTCTGTTACACTGACAGCTGCCTTTTCAGCAGGGAGCAGAGGATTTCTCCCTTCCTCAGTGGCCTAATCTAACCTGCCCTTGTCCCTTATGACTTTCCTCCTTTGAGAATTACCTGCAGAATCCTGATACCACCAGTGGGCCAGGGCCAGGGAGGACCACCTGAAGAGTTATTAGATTGTTTCAGGGGAAGCTTAGAATTTCATGATCTACCATTGAGACTCCCCCAGACTTGCAAGGGCCAGGTGACTCTGAATGATTTTACAGGTGTCCACATGGTTTTCTAGCAAGTTGGCTCATGTGTTAGAGAGCTGGGGTTGAACAGAAGTATCTGCAGTAGCTCCCAATCATTTAATAATAATGACAGTGAATCATATCTAGAATTCATTGGGCCTTTCCTATGCACCAGGCACTTAAGCGAGATTTTACAGACTTTATCCCATTGACTCTTGTAACAACCCTTGAAGTATGGGTCATCATCCTCATTTCACAGGTAAGAAAAACAGAAATTGAGCAAATTGTTCAGAGACGCTTTTTAGCACTTAAAAAAAAATGAGTTTGCCTTCCCTCTGTGTAGACCTCCAACAAACCATATTTATTAAGCAGCAGTTAATTTGTTCTGGGTGTCCGGTGCCAACTGAGTTTACACCATTCTGGCCTAAAGCAAAGAAACGTAATCTTTTAGCTTACCTGTGCAGTCTTAAAAATGGTCCATGCACTAAATCTATAAGGATTTTTTAAACGTGGAAAGCAAGAAATAACTCTATGACCCCTGGGATTGTTTTTGAGGACCCTGGGCCTCAGGCTCCAGGGAGCCCAGTGAGAAACCATCATCCTGAGTCTCAGACACTATCCCCAGCTGGGGTGCCTGGCTGGCTCAGTGGGAAAAGCATGCGATCTCGGGGTCCTGAGTTCGAGCCCCAGGTTGGGTGTAGAGATCACTTAAATAAACTTGAAAAAAAAGAAAGAAAGAAAGAAAGAAAGAAAGAAAGAAAGAAAGAAAGAAAGAAAGAAAGAAAGAAAGAAAGAAAAAAGAAAGAAAGAAAGAAAAAAAAAACCTATCCCCAGCTTCTCCCCCCAGCTCTGCTCCTCTGCTCTCTGTCAGAAACCTCAGGCCAGCCTGGCAAGAGGCAGAGAAGCAGGAGGAGGCTGCAGTGTGGGCGAGGGGATGCCGGAGGACTGGCCTGGTGGGTGTTTTGTTGTCAGAACAGGGAAAGGCCCCTAGTTAGCTTCCTGTCCCAGCCGCCACCTGCTCTACTGAGTCCCCAGGGATCCTGAGATCCTCCCAACTGTCTTGGATAGTGTTTGTCTCCTCAGAGTCCCCTCCCCCCACCAGCTCTCCCAGCAGCCTTCAAGGGGCCCCAGGGCCCACAAGTCCTGATTAGATTGTCCTGTCCATGCAGCGGCCACGCCTTCCAATGATCACTTTTGTGACTATGCAACTGGAGAGAGAACACTAGCTGCAGATCACAAAAATGACACTGGCAGCCGTGAGAGGGAGAGAGAGACAGAGGAGAGGGGAAGGACCGAGTGGAGAGACAGACAGAGGGAGGGCAAGACAGAGAGAGGGCAGGGAGGTGGAGAAAGCAGGGAGAGAGGGGACAGAACAGCGGAGAGATGCAGGACAGGAGAAATGGACAGAAAACAGACTCAGAGACAGTGGGAGAGACAAAGAGATGAGGGGAGAGGCAGGGGAAGGGAAGAAAGAGGGAAAGGAAGGAAAGAAGGTCGGGGGAGAAATAACAGAGGCAAAGAAACAGTGAGGGATAAAGGACAGATGGGCAAGGAGGGAGTGAAAGATGAGGGGACAGCAGACACACAGAATATGCTGGAGATCGCAAAGAGCGGCACTGGAGGCGACGAACGGGAGAGATGGGAGCCGGGACCCAGGAGAGGGAGAGCAGGCGAGAAGAAAGCTTGAATTCAGGTGAGCCCTTCTTGGGGGCGGGGGTAATGGAGGAGCCAGATACGGGGAGGCAGGGAGAGAAAAGGGCCGAGGGGGACTCAGCAGGCAGAACAGCGGAGCGAGAGCTGCGCGGGAGCGGGAGCGCAGGGGTGGAGGGATGCTCGCAGCCAGCCAGAGCATCGGTCCGGGCTTGCGGGGTCTGGAAGGGGGCGGCTGGAGGTCAGAGGCAGAGGCTCCAGGTCAGCCTGGAGGGCCCGCCTCCCAAGACCGGGGCCCCCACGAAGAGTGGTCTTGGGGTGGGGGGCGCGGTGGGGACGCCCAGCTCCCGGGCCCCCGCTCGCGCGCCGCTCTCTCCGCGCGCTCCCTCCCTCACCTGCGGAAGTCCAGCAGCGGTCGGGTGGACGCCGGAGTGCCCTCTGCCGGCCAGCTGAGGAAGTGGAACTGCGTCAGCGTGCGCGTCTCCTGGGTCTGCACGTTCTTCAGGTAGAAGCTGCGCACCAGGAAGTCCTCGCACCAGATGTGCTCTGACACCAGGTTCACCTGCCAAGGAGCGGGCGGGTCTGAGAATGGCAGCGCCTCTCCAGATCCTCCCAGCCTCCGGGGCCGGCTCAAACTCTCCGTCCTCCTGGAAGCTTACCCAACCGCCCGCTGCTACTGCCCCAGCTCTCCCCAGGATCCCCAGTTGTCTGCGTCACTTATTGGCTGCTCAGGACAACGGGTGGCTTTTCCACCTGGACCCAGCCTCTGTGGGCGTCTTGAGGTCAGAGTTCCTCTTTCCTCTTCCTCACAGAGTCTAGCACAGTGTCTGTGCTACACACACCATCAACCTGGATGAGATTCTGTACTTTTATTCATTTTTTTTTCTTTAACCATGAGCAACACCAATTTAAAAAAAAAAAGCTTTTAAAAAAAAAGACTGCTGGGTGCTCATCGGATGATGAAAAACTACTATTCGGTGCTCCCTTGGTGAGGAGAAGCTTCTGTTGTCTCTTAGTGTCTCCTGCTTTACAGGGGGTCACCTTCCATGTAGCAGGAATCTGTTCCTCTTTCCTTTGCCTCTCCCCAGTACCCCTCCCCCAATACCTATCTTCTCTCCTAATGAAAAAGTTTGTTTCTATTCTATTTGTGACTGGTGGTTATTTCCTTCCTGGCTTTGGAAACAGCGCTAAATGAGGCTCGATTAACGTAGGTCTTAATGTTGGTCTTTGGTTTTACTTCTCTTCCCCGTCTCATATACTCTCAGCTCCCCTCCCAGCTTCTTACCTCAGTTTTGGTTGTTTTATAGTTTTATTTCTGTACCTTTCATCATAGGTCCCTACAGATGCTTCCTGGCCCTGGCTGGACACACACATGTAAACATACAGTACATGTACATGTGTGTGCACGTGCATATATGCATATACAATTCATACATGTATGAATGGTTCACCATCCACTGTCTCCATTCCCTCGTCCCCCTGCCATGGGGTCTTGCTGACCTCATATACGTGGTAGAGGGAGGACCCCTCGTCTGGCCAGTAGCGGTCACACTGCTTGACACCATCCTCCACCAGCGGGGTCAGCATGACAATGACGGTGCAGCCACTCTCCCACACCATCTAGGGACAGAGATTCCACTCTAACCTCTCCAGCTCCCCTCAAAGACTACTGGTCCCCAGAGAAGCCCTCCTTCCAAGAACTCACCTGCCAGAAGTCTGCGATGGTATGGGACAGCGGGCCCTGGGTGGCTATGTAGGCTGGCATCCGAGGGTCGTGCTCAATCTGGGGCAGGGGAGACACGTCATGAGCCAGAATGGGAAATGCTGCTATGGAGAGGCTTGGTCAAAGGGAGCGGGTCAGGATCTGGGAGAGCTTGAAAAATCCCCATTCCCATGCCGGGATTTCAGGCCCCATAATTCCAGGGCATCAGGTGGCATGGACAGTGACCATGAGGAAATGGAGCTTCCAGGCAGGATAAAAATGGGGCAGAGAAGGGGGCTGGAGCTAGGGCCACTTACAATGGGGCTGGCATTGATGTAATCACTCCGAGAAGGGCTGCTCTCCACCTTCAGCTTGATGCGCGCGTGATCATCTGCACAGACCCCACATCCCACCTCAGGTGCCCCTCCAGTTACTGGGGTCCTGGTACCCCTGCCACTTGGCCAGAGCCAGGAGTCTGGCCCTTCCCCCAAGCCCTCCAGAGCTCCCCGAGAGAGAGGGCTGGGCCAGGCTGACCATCAGGACTCACTCACAAGGCAGAAAGTCAGGGTGGCGGTTCTTTTTGACATTGCCCTCCCCCTGGGCCGCGGCACAGGTGTTGGGCTCCGCCTGGTAGGCGCACAGGGCCTGCCACTCCTTGGCCAGGCGGTCCCGGTTCCGCAGGTGGTCCTCCATGTATGCCTGCAGGGATACCACAGCCTGCCTTGGCCCACACCCCCAGGCCAGCCTCTTCCAGCATTCCGGCCCTTCGCCCGCCCTGGGCCCCGGGCCCGTCCTGACCAGAATCATGTGTCCCGTGGAGATGTCCATGTTGGCCTGGGCAGGCTCCTCGCACCAGGACGGTGTGCTGCTGTGGGAGCTGGGGCTGGCCTGGGCCGCGTCACTAAACTGGGAGGACACGCTGCTCACCCGGGAAGGCTCCGGCGGACCCTCTGCCCGGCTGAACAGGGACTTTGTGGCCATGTGCTGGCGGCACAAGTCCTGCAGAAGATCAGGCAGGGCCCCAGGGCCCCCAAAGCCCTTTCAGCAGTGTCCTGGGTTCCATTCCACGGTCCTCCCTGACTGATTCTGTATGAAACCCATCTCCTTGGGGAGAGGGGGGAGGCTCTGCTGCCAGGGCCCTCATTCTTTTCAGGCTGTTCTGTTTGTGGGGTGCCTCTGACAAGCTCAGAGATGAGAATGGGATCCCGGAAGCGTGGCCCCCAGGAAGAACCTTAGGAAGCATCTGCTCCCAATTCCCACCCATTCGAGATGTCCCCACAACACCCCAGCTTGAGTTTCTGTAGCCCCAGCTGGGCTATTCCCAGGGATGGGTGCTCAACCTCCATCCAACACCCCACCCTCACCCTGTGTGAGACCCAGACTCCCAAGCCCCTTCCACTCCCTCTCACCCATAAGCTTTTGGGCCACACACCTGGTACTCGAAGGTGGTGTCACCATGGGCCCCCTCGGGCCCCAGGGCTGCCAGGCGCTCCTTGTCCCGCTGCCGTGCATGCTGCCGCACACACAAGGCCACTGCCAGAGCCACCAGCAGCCCCGCCACGCCCGCCAAGGCCACCAGAGTGAGCAGCACCGAGCGCATGGGAGATGTGCTTCGGGCTGGTCGGGGAAGGACAGCAGCTGCCTCCTCCCTCTGTGGGAGCAAGGCTAGAATCAAGGAGGGTAGTAGCAGGGGGCTATTTAGGAGCTGTTCCTCAACCCCTGCCCCCCACCCCGGGGCCGCAATCCCTGCTAGGGTGCCTCCAAGGGCAAAGCTGGTAGGGAAAGGGCATGGTGGCTCAGGCAGAAGGGCTCATTTAGACCCAAGACCCTCCTTCTCAAGCCCCATCGGACAATTGAACCACACAGCACTGCCTGAAACTTAGTGGATGACCCCCACCAGGAGTTTTTGCATTTAAAAAATGAATGTAGAGAAGTTTGGAGAGTCCCAAGGAATGGCATAGTAGAATGTGAGGCAACAGTGTTGCAGAATAGAAATATATATTGAGTTTAATGTCTTTACTGCATTGGGTTTTCCCTTGGAATTTAGAAACTTTGCTCCAAAGGCTATGGACACCTCAGGTGGTGTTTGTAAGCTGGAGGCCTTCCTATGGAAGGGTCGTGCCCTTGAGGAGGAGGAGGAAGGGCAAGGAGAGGGGGGAGGGAGCCGAACGGGCGGAGGAGCAGCAGCCACTGGGGCCACCTGCTGGCCAGAAAAATAACTGCAAGGGGAGGACTGCTTTGGTAAAGCTGGTGGGCCCACCACGTGCAAGAGGTTTCAGCTCTGGTTTTCCTGCCAAGTTTGCCCCCATCTCTTGTGGGCAATGGCAGCCCTCCGGGGTTTCAGCTGATTCTTCAGTTAGCTCATACCTGTCCCACTCCTGTCTGCAAGATCTGGAGCCCTGTCTGTGCTTCCAGTTCCGACTTCACCAGCCCTGCAGGGAAGATGTGGGTCAGACTCTCTCCAGCTCCAGGTGGTCTCCACAGGGCCCGAGTGTGTTGGGAATATTTCAAGGAGGGCATCAGCCACAGGCCTGGGTATGTCCTACTAACGCTGGGGCTGGGACCGGGCAGTATTTACCAGCTTGATGGGTCACATCGGCCAAAGACAGGTTCTGTTCATTGTGTCGGATGCGGAAGGTGAGGGCTGGTCCCACCACACTGCCAAACAGGAGCTACATTACTGCCTCACCCATCACAGACCCCAGACTGTAACAGAGAGGCCAGCTCTGGCCCTCTCCCCATGAGAGGATGAAGCTGAGGCCGAATAGAGATGCCTTACAGGAATATTGGAAAGTAATGCTGGATGAGGCCAGCATCCAGTGTGTGTGTGTGTGTGTGTGTGTGTGTGACCATGGGCCCCCTCAGGCCCCATGGCTGCCAGGTGCTCCTCGTCCTGTGGCCGCACACACAAGGTGTGTGTGTTGTGGGGGGCACCTTCAATGCAGCTGGGACCCCACCGTGGCCATTTACCCAAGACTTCGTCTTCCCTTCCTTCCCCAAGCCCCTCCAGCCACCTCTCCCCTCAAGGCACCTTCTAGATCCTTTCTGCCCCAGCTAGATACCAGCCCCACCTGATATTGATGAAGCTGCCCGAGGACATGTGCACATGTTCAGCGAGGATCTCCAGCAGCTTCACTCCTGCAGCCAGACTCAGGGGCCTGAAGGTGGGGAGAAGGGAGAGGAAGGCAAGTAGGGATCCTCTTGGCCACTTTCTTGAAATAAACTACCTCCAGGGGTGCACAGAAGCCCACCCCCTGTCCACTTCACATCTGGATTTCTGCTCTCTGCTTCTTGCCAGGCAGGCCTGCCCATATAACATCCCCTCCTCGGGGGATGGGGGAGGGGAGCTGGAAGGCTTCCCCAGGCTGAAACCCTTACTTCTGGTCAGTGACAATGTAGCCATACTCCTCTGCTGATGGCTGAGCTGACGGCTGCCTCACTGCTGGGGGCTGGCTCTGGCCCAGGGGACTTTTCTTCTCCAGAAGGACAGGTGTGGCAAGTTGGCTAGCAGCTTTGGGGGACTCGGAGGATCCAGAGATCAGCACCTGCTGGGCTTTATTGGAAGTGGGGCTGGCAGTGGGGTATTCAGGCAGGGAGGGCGTGGGGGGTGGAGGCTCCGCTGTGTTTTCACCCTGCACCTGCTCCTCTGTTGTCTGTTTAGAAGAGAGGATAGAGATGTGGTCTCTGGATAGTATAGGGAGTGGGGGGAAGGGAGTCTGAGGTCCCTAAAGAGGACCTTGGGACTTGTTTCTCTCTAACCCCCAGGGCCCAAGGCAGCACTGGGCACATAGAGGTTACCCAGAAAAGTGAGTCAGCTGGATGGATGAATGAATGAATGAATGAATAAAGGATTAAATGAGTGCAACACGGTCAGTAATGATCCACAGGATGGAGCTGGAGTAGGGAGAACCTCTGGAGTGAGGGGAGGTGGTGTTAGGAGAGACGAAGGCAGGCAATGATTTTTAGACTTCTGTTAGCCACAAAAATCTCAGAAGTCACACATGTGGAAAAGATAGAGCTCTTCAGGCTACAGGGAGGGTCAGGAGCCTGCGTGCAACTCCCCTTTTCACCTAAGGATCCTCAGAGCAGGATCTGAAATAACTATAGTGAAAAAAAGCAGCGAATTGAGAATTCCAACTTCTAGACTCAGGTCTGCCATCAGCTTGAGGTGAGAGCTTAAGGGAAGGACGTGTGGTCTCTGGGCCATTGAGGAGGGTTGGAAGATACAGATCTGGGTCCCAAGGCTGAGGTTTAGATTCTGACAAGGGGGGTTGCTGCTAGGGGCACTGAGGGTCAGGGAGGTGCCCAAACTCACTTTCTTGATGTCGGCTCCAACATTTACAATCCCTCCTGTAGAGACAGGAAAAACAAGACTCTGGGCAAAGGGCCAAGGTGAAGGTCCCCACAACACAGGTAGGAGAAAGAGCCAGCGGCCCTGAGCCTGTTGCACCTGCTGTGGCCTCTTTGCCCTCAGTCAGTGACCCAGTCCTGTCTTTGGTCTCATCCTAAGCATGGTCTCATGCCTGTTTGCTTCTACCTTATGCTTGTTTTATCAGCTCTTTCTAGAGTTATTGGCCACACTTCTCAACACCATTCTTTGTTCAGTCCTCCCCCTGCCCATCAATTACTGGCTTCACTTGGCATTGGCCACTTCCTTCCTTCAAGGCTGTTATCAACCACTCACCTTCCTTGGCGCCTCCTGATCGCTGCTCATACCCCCTGTTGGCTTCTTCTTCCATTACTCCCATCCTTCAGTTCTTTCCCACTCTAACTCAGCTCACCACCCCAGTCCCTTGCTTCCTGCCCTTGGCAGGCAATGACCCTGTGCTCATTCTCAAAGGAACTCTCTTCTCTGCCCCTGACCTTGCCCTCTAGGCTGCTCCATGTGGTCTTGAGACATGAGGCAAGAGGCCATCATGGTGCTGGTGGTTGCTAGTCTCTGTGCCTGGACACTCACCCAGGTTTCGTCCTGCGCCCTTGGGCAGCAGCTGCAACAGGGTTGAGAGGGTGGAGAGCTGCTCAGGGGTCAGCTGACGCAGCTCCACCCCATAGCCCGCCAGCACAGCTGCCAGTCTCTGGAGAGTCACGTCTGCTGGGAGCCAGACACAGAGCTTATGGCGAGATGGTGGTGGTGAGGTGGCGGTGGCAAGATGAACTCGTAGGAGGCATTTGGTGGGGGGAGGGTACTAGCACACTTAAGAGTTTCTTCTCAAACCCTAGGAGACTGATGCCCTCCACCTTCCAGCCCTCATCCACACTTGGGGAGAAAGGACTTCTTAGGTCCAAGACCAAACTTCAGGCCCACCATGAACATCTTGACTCTCCAGCTGAAGAAGAGTTATGCCATCTCCACGCCCCACAGTATCCCCACTGCCCACCTAGTGGCCGGCATAGATCAGGTTGTCAGTAGGGATATTAGTTACATATATAATGACTTTAAGGACAAATTAACAAATGTGTGGGTCGTTGGGAAGGAGCCCCCGAATGCAGCCCCCACAGGAGGGAATGGATGCTAAGAAGTCTGTTACCTGGCTGCTCTGCTGGAGAAGAAGATTTCTCCCTGCGACCTTCTAGCCCTTCCTCCTCGTAGCCCTCTGAGGAGTCCTTTGCCCGGCTGCTGCCCCCTCGCTCTGGCAGCCTTGGTGCCCTGGCCCTGCTGGGCACTGGCAGCTCCTGGGCCAGGTAGAGAAGCCCTGAGTCCTGGAAGAGTTGACCAGGCGAAGGCCCTGGAGGGTCCCCATAGGAGTGGTCAGAGTGAGCCCCAAAGATGTCCTTGGAGGCAGTTCTGCTGAAGAGGGTAGACGGTTCGGCCTTGGACAGGGGGCGGACACTGACCATCCCTGGCGAGCCCTCTGAGCCCCGGGAGCCATCGCGGGAGCCAAACTGTGGGGGAATCAGAGATCCAGGTAAAAGCATATATCAGGGCTTGGGGACAGGTATTGGGGTGGGGCCAGTGTTTAAGGCTCACCTGATGGAACAGGTAGGGCTGCAGCAGGGCGGGTTCATAACTCAGAGCAGGGTGCGGGGCCTGCGGGGGCAGTAGCAGGTGCTCCAAAAGAGGGGGCAGCAGCTCAGCCTGCAGGGGGGACAGTGGAGAGCCCACCCCAGCTCCACCCGCACCCCCTGGAGGTTGAGGAAGTCGGTGCTGGGCTGCAGGGGTAGAGCCAGTAGGGATGCCCTGCAAGAGCAGCTCCCCGGCAGGACCAGGTCTCCTGGGCACCAAGCCAGATCTGGGGAAGAAAGCAAAGTGTATGTGTGTGTGTTGGTTGTGTGGAGCAAGGGCATACAGAGCCTACAGGAGGCAGAGAGGGTGGGACCAGATAGGCTCAGCAGTTTAGAGTAAACTTTAGAGTAAATGTGACCTCTTACAAAATGAGCTAGCCTCGGGGGAAGAAAGAGTAGCACGGGGAAGGGCCAGAGGGCCAAGCCTGGGCACAGGTCATTGCCTCCCCGGTAAGCATGCACAGGTCCCTGAAACACAGCGGGGGGAGGTTAGGGTTGTGTGAGAAGAGGAATGGAGGAAAGAATGGGTGCAGAGAAAGGCAGCCACGTGCCTCTATAGATAAACTGGGGCTGCAGTTTGCCCATTCCTCCTGTATTCATGTCCCCACCCCTGGCTCTCCAAGCGTGCATTCAGACACTCAGTTCAAACATTCAGTACTGTCCCCCCTACTCTGCCCTCCTACTGTGCTCTGCCTTTTTCATCCTGCTCTCATCATTGGAGCCCCATGGCCCTCGTTGACTTTCCTCTGCTTGCAGGGTCTGCACAATGCCTTCAGAGGCCCCAACTGCAGAAAGACGATGGTCTCTCCACATACACTTCCACATAGTAATGAAATAGAACATTAAACATTTTCCGTATGACAAAATTCTCATTTGTCCCATACTGACTCCTTTGATGTTTCTTTTAGATTATGAAAATGTCCAAGTTTTTCAAAAACTTTTTCCCCCCACATTTTGCTGGATCCCTGGGGGTGAGCTCCGCTCATACTGAGCTCATGAACATGTCAGATGACCACTCCTGAACCTCATGACCACTCCTTAAACCCATGCCTGAGGCTCCTGACCTTGGTGCCCACTTCCCTCCCTCTTCCCTCTGTCCGTCAGGACAAGACCACAGACCCACCAGCCTTGCCACACCAGAGCTGTTGAAAAAGGATGCCTACCTGTCCCTTGGACGGGGCTCTGGGGGGTGAAGCCTGGGTATGCGTTCCATCTCCTGGGATATCACATACTGGGTCAGGTCATCGTGCCAGGACAATCCTGTCAGGGGACAGGATAGGCTGAGGTTGTCTCAGGACAGTCTGAGAGCCCAGTAACAGGGACCAGTGGAAACCCAAACCACACTCCCTACCCTGAAGTGCATTGAGTTTGGCAGAGCAGAGGGGCAGTGGAGGTGGTCCAGAAACCTGGTGGGTGATCTGAGCTGTCCCCTTCCCACACTCAGGTACAGATTTTGGAGTCAGACTGCTGCCAGTGAGACTATGTTTGAATCTTCTGCCGTTTACTCATTGTGCAACTTTGGGCAAATTGCTGAACCTCTCTGAACCTCAATTCTCTCATCTGTAAAATGGGGGTTTATACCTCTAAGATTGTGACAATTAACCCAATGTAACATGGTAAGAATAGTACCTGTCACATAGTGAACTTTAAAGAGCTGTTATCATCATCATCATCATCATTACTTCTTTTTGTTGATCTTGAACCTGACTTTTCCTTGTAAAGTGGAAATAATTACATACTTCGTAGGGCTATTGTGAAGATCAAGTACGATCAGAGAAATGAAAGTGCTTACAAAGTTCTAAAGCACTATACACATTTTAAACATTCACCACCTCCACCACCATCAGTCATCTTATGACTCTTTCCTTTCATGAAACCACTCTCAGGAAAGATTAGTTACCTATTCTAAAGACATAATCTCCCACTCTCCACCCCCATTCCTTCTTTCCTGCTTCTGAGTTAACAGTCTGTACTGCTCCTAACTCATATCCTAAGATTGACTAGCATCCATACCTGCCTTGTTGCCTCTGGACATTAGAGAACTCATCCTATCCAAGGCCAATTCCTCTACCTGAGCACTGGATTTCACCCCTTACTACCTGCTCAAGAACATCTCTGCAATTTCTCCCTATTTCCTACATGATCATTTTCCTCTGTTCTCTACTGAATTATTCCCTTTAGCATACAAACATGATGGAATTCTTTTCATCTTAAAAAGTTACTGCATGACCCCACATTCCTCTCCAGTGATCACACCATTTCTTTCCTTTTCTTTGCAGCAAGACTCCTTGAAGTTATCTCTACTGGCTGGATCCGGTTCTTTTCCTCTCCTTCCCTCTTCACCTACTCTATTCAGGATTTTATTCCCACCTATTCTACCAAAACGATTTTCATCCAAATCACCAGTGACTTCTGCTTATCTAAAGCCAGTGGCCAATTCTCCAATCTCATCTTACTTCACTCACCATTGTTATTTGACACTGTTGATCACCTCTTCCTCTGCAATACACTTCCACTTGGCTTCTAGGACACCAAACATTCTTGTTTTTCCTCCTACCTCTGTGGCTCCCCCTTCTCAGTCTCCCTTGTTGGTTCCTCTCCTTGTCCTGGTCCTCTTAATATTATAATTCTCTAGACTTCTTCTTCGTATACACTAAAACATTTGGTTATCTCATCTACCTCATGGGTTTAACTGCCATTAATATGCCAAAGAATTCCAAATTCCTGTCTCTACTCCAGAATCCTCCACCTCTCTTTCAAAATCCAATCTCATACTTTCAACTTCCCACTCTACTTGAATGAACACCTTAAATTCAGTATATTCAAAACTGAACACCCCCTTCCCCAGGTTGGTCCTTTTGCATAGCTAATGACATCTTCACTAACCCAGTTATTCAGGCAGTAAAACCTGGTGTCATCCTTGACACTTCCCTTTCTTTCACAGCACTGTCCAATATTTCATGAAGTTACATTTACTACTTTTAAAATATATGCAGAATTCTGTCATTCCTTTCTACCTCCCTGCAGCCACCTGACCCATACCACGTTCATCTCTTACATGAGTTATTGTGGTAGCTTTTTAACAATCTTCCCGCTTCTACCTTTGACTCACTTCTTTATATCATCGACAGGAACAAGCATGATTATGCACCTCTATGCTCAAATTCTTGTCATAGGTTCTTCTTTACTCAGAGTAAAGACAACATCCATCTATACATTCTGTTATAAGTCCCTGCGATGATCTGCATCCCTTCCCCCAACACCCATCTGACTGCATCTTCCACTTTTCCTCTCTATCACTCCTCTACAGCCAGACCATAGAGATGTTCTCCATGGTATTCCTCAAACTTGTGCTCCTGCTTTAGTACAGGTTTTTGTTCTAGCTCTTTGATCAGGTTGAAACATTGCCCCAAGATAAACTTCTGGAAAACACTTCCACTTTTGATGTCTTTGTTCAAATTTCATAGTCTCAAGAGGGTCTACCCTGACCACTAAATTTGATACTGAAGCTTTCTACCCCACCATATCTGCCCCTTTATCATGATGTAATATTTGGGTTTTTTCCATGACACTTATCACTTTATAACATACTATATATTTTCTAATTTATATATTATATTCCCCTTATACCCCAAAATGTAAGCCCCAGTAGACAGAGATCTTTGTCTGTTTTATTCTCTGATACATCCCAAGCACCTAAAACTCAGCTTGCCATGTAGTAACTACTCAATAAATAGTTGTTGAATGAGTGAATTTGATGAGTGGGGTGTTCTCTTGGACCCCAGAATTCATTGTTCTGGAGCGCTCAGACAGTTCCAGGGAGTGGGTTAGTTCTAAGGAGATGAATGCTGGCCTCTTCCAGTGGCTCCTTCTGTGGAGGGCCCCTCTAGACTCCTCCAAAGAGTCCAAGTGTGAACAGCCCCTCTCTCTGGCTCTACCCCCACTCCTGTCTTTCCCTCTTCTCCAGCAAGGTCTGGGAAGGTAAGGTTCTAGAAGGTAAGGTGTGATAAGAGTGTTTCATAAAGAGAAATTCTTGAGTCAGGTGGCCCCTCACTTCCCCACCCTTATCTAACAAAGCCCCCGTGTCTTTCCTTCAGTGCAACTAGACCTCACCTTGGGACATGAGCTGTCGGAGCACACTTTGTAAGCGCTGAAGAACTGGGGAGGTGACTTGCAAAAGGGGCCGGGCCTGCCCCACTCCCACCTGGCACTGTCCAAACAAGCCATCTAAGAGCATAAAAGTGGTGTTAGCAGGAGGCTTGGACAAGAGGTGTTCCAAAGTCCAGGTTGCAAATGGGCATCACTCTCTCCATCTCCTCTCTTGGCTTCAGAGAACTCTGCTCCTTCAGGCCATTCCCTCTTTTCCTCAAGACTGGTACTCCTCCCCCCTTCCAGGCCTCCCACACACTTCTTTCTTACTGTGTCCCCTGTCTGGTAAACCTTATGCCAGGGCCTCACTCACCCTGAATACAGACTTCAAGGTGAGAGCAGAGTCTGCGGTCAAACAGACAGCCTGTAGAGGGGAAAGGAGCAGAGGCTCAGACACCCCCCACACACAGAATGGTCAGAGGATGGACATGCTGGGGAAGGGGGAAACAGATGGGGTCCATTCTTTCATCCTAAGAAAGGCTTTCAGCTGTGGGAGGGGTGGGGGGAAGGAGGGAAGAAGCCTAGAATTCTCAAGAGAAGGAAGCACAGGATCTGAGAGTCTTGGATCCTTTCCTTAAAAGCCTCAGTTTGCTTAACTGAGTGATGGGGAGAAGGCTGCAGGTGTAGGGGGTAGTGGAGGATCATATACTCCTACCCTCATAGAATTACTAAGGGGGTAATTTGGGGCCAAATTCTGAGGAAAACGGGACTTTCCTCCCCAAATCTCCAAAAGCATGTTAACTATGATGAGCTAGGGCTCAAAAAGATGGAAACCCTAACACACCTTCCTTCCATGTGGGAAAGGGGTACGGCTGAGGTGTCTCTAAAGCAAGGCTCCCCACACTGTCCCTACAGTCAGCGCCCCCCTCCCCGCCGAGCCGCCAGCGCTGTCCGCGGTGCTGAACTCTGAATATGGCCCCGCCGAAGGCTACCTAGCCTGGAAGCAGTTATGGGGGAGGGAAGGTTGCTAGGGTCAGGAGTCTCCACAAGATCTGACCCCTCCGCCGTTCCAGACTTCATTTACCACCCTACCAACCCACAGCGCCACAGGAAGTACCTTGTATTGGCCTCCAACCCAGGTGGGAAAGGAGGGCGTCAGATGATGAGGCTGCGCCCCTTCCCCCACGCGCCCCACCACCCCACCCTCCCCCGGCCCATGAGTCAGCGCTGACTGTCTCTGTCCGCTCAGATGTGAGTCAGCACAGGCCTGGCTGTGGGGAGGGGGACAGGAAAGGACCCTTCTTTTTTCACCCTCTTTTGCCGCCTCCCCGAGCCTTCCTCCTCTTACTGGCGATCTGATAGCAGTAATCTGCCTTTCAAAGCTTAAAGAGAAACCCTGGCCCCTCCTTCGGCCTGATCCTCTCCTGGGAACTGGGACCCCCCACGCTCCAGTCCTCAACTCCTCCTGCTCGGACATCAGGGCTCTCTCTTCCTACCCCTACGTCCCACCCCCAATCCCTCAGCGCGTCACCACTTCTTTGGCGCCTCAGCGCGACTTCTCCTGTGGCCTTGTAGCCAGTCTCTAAGCCCTTCTGTTCGTATGCACCCCCATTCTTCCTCCCAAACCCGCAATCTTGCCCTGAGCCTGCTTTTCTTAGGTCCCGCCCCCGTATTCCCAGCCCCACCTCCAGGCCTACGCCCCTTTCCTCTCAGACGCCCTCTCATATTCCTCACCTGCCAGTGCGCTTAGCCCCTACCCTACTCCAGACACATATTCTACCTGAGCTTGCTACCTTCATGACACCCCTCCCCACCCCCCACCGAATTTTGCTACCAGCACCACACTCCACCCCCACCCCACCCCCCTCATTTCCTCCTGACCGTGGGCACTAATGGCGCTGCAGCCTCCCGGGCGGCTGCTCAGCAGCAGGAGGCAGAGGAGCACCCGGAGACCCCCGGATCCCCCGGGCCCCCCAGGCCGCCGCGGGCGCCGCATCTTTCCGGGCTCCGCGCGCTAGCTCCCCTGCCACGACCGCAGCGACGCTGGCCGGAGCCAGCCACCGGGGCCGAGGCGGGGCCTGCCACTCCCCACCCACCTACGAGGCGGGGTCTATACGCCCCTCTCGCGGCAGCTCGGCCAACCCTGGGCTGGTGGGGACGGCATCTCCACCCCCGGGTCTTACGCTTATTTGCGTCATACGTGGCGTAAGAGCTCTGGCTTACGGAGGTGCCTACCCGCAGCTTTTCTCCACCAAATAGTAGGCGCTCCGCTAGAATTCCCACTTGGTCCCACCCCCTTTTGACATATGCTTCTCCCCAAGGACTACCACCTCTATCACCCAATCCTAAGGTTGGAGAAAAGGGCTACAGTTGGTTGGGGGCCAGGAAATAAATGTGAGTTGTCTGGTGTAAGCCCTAGGATGAGCTTAAAAGTGAGCAGAATAGGTATTGTTACGCATCTCAATTGATGGTACCAGCATCATCCTTAACAGCGGGGATGGTTTTGCGTGTGTGCCTGGATTCCAGTTCTAGCAATGCCACCTACTAGGAGTATAACTTTGGGCAAGTTGCTTAACCTCTCTGCGCCCAAATTCCTAATCTGTAAAATAGATGTGCTAATAATTCCTACCTCACAAGGTGGTTGTGAGGATTCCACGAGTTAAACTCATGTGGCTCACTTACAACAATGACTGCACTGGTGCATACTAAACACACACAGATTCGCTTTCCTTATTAGCTTTGCCTCTCTTTTCTTTTAACCTCTCCCACCTCAAGCCTATCAACATCTTATGGTTTCTACCTGCAAAATGGATCTCCCACCCGTCTACTTCTTCTTTCCTCCTTATTCTGTACTTTATCTAAACCGCTGTGCTCTTTCATCACGAATAGTACTGTAATCATCTAATAGTCTTTTGCTTTTACTCTTCTCACCCAATAAGCTAGGGAGTGAGCTTTCTGAAGCTCAAATTTGATCACTTTATTCTCTTACTTTTAATTTAAAAATTTCCAAAATACAAGAAAAGATAGGGTGCATAGTAAATACTCATATACTCATTATCTAGACTTAACAGTTATTGCTATTTTGTGAAATCTGCTTCTTTTAAAAAGTCAATTATAGACATCATATTTCCCTTATAAGTGTTTCAATATGCATCTCCAAGAAGTAAGGCTATTTTCCTACATAATCCAAATGCTGTTATGACAGTTAACAAAATTTACAATAACTCTCTAATATCATTTAATGCTCAGTTCATATTCAGATTCTCAAATTGTTTCCAAAAATGTCTTTTTCCATCTGTTTTGTTCAGAATAGGAGTAAAAAAAAAATAGGAGTCAAAGACCACCATTGCATGTGGTTATGTTTCTTAATTCTCTTTAAATTAACATAGACCCCCCCCCATTTTTGGCACTGTCTTGTTGAATAGACCAGGTTAGTTTTTCTCTTTTTTTAAGATTTTATTTATTTATTTCGCAGACAGAGATCACAAGTAGGCAGCGAGGCAGGCAGAGAGAGAGGAGGAAGCAGGCTTCCCGCAGAGCAGAGAGCCCAATGCCAGACTCGATTCCAGGACCCTGGGATCACCACCCGAGCCTAAGGAAGAGGCTTTTTTTTTTTTAAGATTTTATTTATTTATTCGACAGACAGAGATCACAAGTAGGCAAAGAGGCAGGCAGAGAGAAAGAGATGGAAGCAAGCTTCCTGCTGAGCAGAGAGCCCGATGTGGGGCTCGATCCCAGGACCCTGGGATCATGACCTGAGCCGAAGGCAGAAGCTTTAACCCACTGAGCTACCCAGGCGCCCCTAAGGAAGAGGCTTTAACCCACTGAGCCACCCAAGCCCCCCCAGGTTAGTTTTTCCTTACAACTCCCCACCATCTGAATTTGTCTGATAGTTTCCATATGATAGTTTTCCCTGTATTTCCCCTGTGTATATCCTATATATTCCCTGCATTTACTGTAAACTAGAAGTTATATCTCAAATCTTGATTGGGGGCACCTGGGTGGCTCAGTCATTAGGTGTCTGCCTTAGGCTGGGGTCATGATCCCAGGGTTCTGGGATCGCCCTGCATCAGGCTTCCTGCTCCGTGGGAAGCCTACTTGTTGCTCTTCCACTCCCCCTGCTTGTGCTCCCTCTCTCACTGTGTCTTTTTCTGTCAAAGAAATAAATAGAAAATCTAAAATAAATAAATAAATAAATAATAAATATTGATTGGATCAAGTTAAACAGTTTTTAAGTAAAATGCTTTATAGGTGATGGTTATGCCTTCAATTGCCATTTCAGGAAAGGGGTAATGTCTGCCTGTCATACTCTTAGTGATGCTAAAATTGATCACTGGTTTAAGATAAAAACAGATCACTGTATGTAAAATTGTGTTTCCCTCTAGTGACTAATATGTAATCCATGGGATGATATTTTGGCACTGTGAAAATATTTAGTTCTCATCAACTTTTCACCTAATGGATTTGCTATTCCTTGATGGTCCTCAACTAAATTATTTCATTAGAGGCCACAAAATAGTGACTTTTCTAATTCTACCATTCCTTTAACATTTATTAGCTGATATTGTTTTATAAAGAAGTCTCTTCATCAACTGGAGTTATTTACCCTGAAATAAAATTCCAACTGGAAAGGTAGCATACATTCTTATTTTTTTTTTTGGTTTACCAGTCTGCAGCATAATGAATTTAGGTATGGTAATTATCTCCAACGGTGACAAATAAAATTTTAAAAAATATTTTAATGATGTTTCTTGTTTGAGCATTACTATAGAAGTATGGATTTTCATATATTCAATGTGCATCAATCAATTGCAGTAATTATTTTTTATATTCAAATTGCCTCAGAATAAGTCAGTGAAAACTCCTTTAAACTGGCCCTGGTGTTCTTTTGAAATATCCCATTAATCACTGACAGATCTCTTGCTTTCTATCACTCAAGAGGTATCAGGTACATCTCTTTTATTCCCTGCCCTAGACATGGAAGCAGCCATTCTTCCAAAGAGACTTGGTAGCTTTTAGTAATGACTGGTTTTAGAGATCACAGTCTGGGATTTAAGGGTGATAATAGCAACTGAGATGACATTGCTTATAGATCCCTTCAGCACCCAGAGCTAGAATATTAAGATATACACACACAGACACACACACATTCACACACACTCATATTTCCAGTTAAAATTTAACTGTGATTTTTACTGAGCTCTTTTGATTTTGTACTTGTATCTCTTTATTCTTACACTGAAAATGTTGGTTACTTATGACATTAATGTAATCGCTTATATGTGTAGTCCTACAATATAAATATAATAATTTACAAATAAGAATGCAAATATTACTCTACTACTAAAACAAAAAAGACAAATAAGATGTGTGGTAGTTTACCTTGTCCTTGGAATATAATTACTTAAGGTATGCCATCAAAATACTGCATTCTAAAGTCATTTGAAATAGTTCTTTTGTTTGTGTTGTCATTTTCACCAATACAATATATAATTCGGTTTGTTTCAGTTTGTTCTCAACTTTAGGTTTTTTATATATAATTTTATTTTTTGAATATGTAAAATGTTTACATTTTTCAAAAATCAAAACTATATAATAAAATATACTTCAGGGAATTCTTTACATCTTCCACAATTTCTCCTGCCATCTTTTTAAAAAAATATATTTATTTATTTTAGAGAGAGATGGAGAGAGAGAGCAGGGGTGGGAGGAGAAGGAGAGGGAGGGGATGCTCAAGCAGACACCCCACTAAGCACGAGTCCAATATGAGGCTTGACCCCAGGACCCTGAGATCATGACCTGAGCTGAAACCAAGAGTTGGACACTCAGCCAAATGAGCTGCCCAGGCGCCCCCCTCCTGTCATCTTTATCACTTCACTCATTTATTTTCTTTTTAAAAGCTTTGTAAATTGTGAAATAAATTTGCATAGAACAAAAATGAGTAGCTCAATAATTTATCACAAAGTGAACACCCATGTAATCCAGGTCAAGAAATAGAACATGTCTAGACCCTAGAAACCTTATTGTGTCCCACAATCATTATCTCTTTCCAAAGGCAACCATTTTTTAAAAAAAGATTTCATTTATTTATTTGACAGAGAGAGAGAGAGCACAAAAAGGAGGAGCAGCAAGCAAAAGCAGGCTGAAGCATGCTCCCTGCTGAGCAAAGACCCTGATTCCAGCTCCGTCCCAGGACCCTGGGGTCAGGACCTGAGCCAAAGGCAGATGCTTAACTGACTGAGACATCCAGGCACCCCTCCCCCACAAAGGTGACCATTATTCATTATTTTTTTTTACCATATTTCTTTGCTTTTCTTTACAATTTTATGACCTAGGGATGCATGGTTAGGTTATGAAACTGTAAAGAAGAGTAAAGATATATAGATTTCGGATTATCCCCAGTCTATCATGGTTTATCATGAGTAGTGTGACTATGTATACCATTGTACATGTTTCCTGTTGCTCATGGGTGCCAGGGGGAGCAGACAGCCTGTAACAACCTTAAAGGGAGGAAGATGGGAGGAAAAACACACTCTGTTCTCATTCTCCTTGTTCCCTCCCTCTGATCTCTCCTAGGTATTCCCATTGTCCTAACCTAACAAGAATCCAGAAGAAGAGAGAGCTCACTGAAGTGGTCCAGACAGGTTAGGGTTAGGGCTAGGGTTATAGAGAGTAGATCCTAGTAATAAAGTTGAGGTCTCTGGGTATCTGCTTTTGATCCCCTCCCTTCCTTTCTCTCTCTCTTTTTGAGAAATCATCTGCCAGTATAATTGTTACTCTTTTGTAGGTAACCTGTCTTTGATTGTCAACAGCTTTACTAGGCTGTGATTAGAGAGACATCTCTTTTCTTTTATTCTCCTTGAAATTCAAAGAGCTTCTTGAGTACATAGCTTGATGTCTTTCATCAATTTTGAGGCATTCTCAGACATTATCTCCTTAAATATTGATTCAACCCCATTTTCTTGTTCCCTTCTTTCTGGAACTCCAAGTAAATGTATATTAGACTGTCATGTGGTATCTTTTATGGTTCTACCTTATCTTTTGTATTTTCCATTATTCTGTCTCTCTGTACTTAATTTTGGGCATTTTCTTTTGAACTACAGTCCAGTTTACTAGTTTTCTCTTCACAGGTGCACAGTCTGATGCCTTGAACTCAGCCAGAAAGCATGGTATACTCAATCTAGTTTAACTACAGAACTATTTATATATGTATGGACAAGTAAAGAAATATAGACCTTTGTCAACGCACAACCTGTCGGGGAGGGAGCCAGAGGAATGCATACCCTGAATTCTCTCCCTTTTTGGACTCTGATGTCTTGCCAATACCTTCTATTGGCCAAATCCAACCATAAGCCAGTGAGCGAGGACCTACAGTTGATACAGTTCATAGAGGTTAACCTGGGTCCATAGAGCAGGGTGAAGAAAGATGGAGCATGAATATGATGAAAAAATGGGGGAATATCTAGCTTAATCCTAGCTTATACTCTTGTCATTTATTTGGATGAAAACCCTGTATTCTTATGACAAGTGACACACACATTCTTTAATTCAAGTACACTCTCATATGAAACCTAAAACATAGTGCAATGCCATTGTTCCTGATAAAAAGTAGCAGGGAAGAGAAATGGAAGAAAAAAAGAAACTACTGTGCCAAGTTATTTTAAACACAGCTGCTACAATCCCTTCTCCTGTAGGGGATCCTGAGGCCTAAACTGACAGCTACAACCTCCTTATGCTCCCACCCATTTCATGGCTTTCTTACTGTGGTAAGCACCTTGACTGGATCAGATTTTTGAACTGGTGGGTTGAGCCCAATCTTTATTTCTGCAGGATCTGAATCTTTGATGTTCCTGGCTTTGTTTGGCTTCTACAGTTTTTTATTGAACCAGTACTACTAGGAATAATAATATAAAGAGCCCAGGTTAATTCCTCTGGCTCCAGTTATAACCTTTTTTTGCCCTCATTTTGTAGCAGTAACTCAACTTCTCCCTGGCAGTGGAGTCAACCACTGTGGCTACTTTAGTGATACCCATATCTGTCTATCAGTTCAGTGGCATGAGGAACACAAAGTGACCAGGTGGTAGTCTCTGATTATGACTGTGGTGTAAACATTCCTTTCTTGGGCACTAGCACCTGCAAACTCATCATTCAGGAGATGGGAAGCAAAGAATCCTTCAGAGATTTTGAGGTATAATAGACAGGGGGCCACTCTGAACTTTACCCTTTGGCTCCAAAACTCTTGGAGATGAGTAAAACAACCACTCTTTAGGTTCACTAATGGTAAGTGAGTGTTGTCAGAAGTATTGTGGACAGAAAGGGCAAATCCATATCCAGAATATAATTCACTGCCTTTTTTCATGGTGAAAGAGGTTCAAAATAAAAATCTGTCACCAGATATGCCATATTGGGACCTCAGTATTATCCTCTGCTGCTGGCAAATTGGTATTCAGAGGTGGCTGTAATCATACCAGTCATGAGGAGAGAAATTCACGTTGGTAAGCCCATGTGTAGTCTCATTTCCTGCCACCACATCCATTGATATGTGGGCTCACTAAGAAAGTACCAGGCTGGTTGGAGAAAGAGGATGACTGATATCCACAGAATTGGTCATTTCATAACCTGATTATTGACAAGCTTTTCTATAGTCTTTGTCTTTTCGTGGTTATTTACACAGGAAACCATGGCTATGTTCACACTCTGTGTTCATCCCAAGTGATCTCTCGCAGACTTTCTTGCCACAGATTTTCTTACATTGTTCTATTCAAACCCCAGATCAGCCGACCAACCTGTTAGTCATGAATATTGTTATCAATATAAACACATACCTCAATTCTTTTCTTCTTCAATTCCATGTGGACCACCAGATCTACCAACAAAACTCCCCACAGTGGGGTTATTCTTCACCAATGTAATCCACCGACACTTCTGAATTGTGTTGTAATGTAGCAGTTTTCGACTTCTAGCTGACACCTGCATTTTGTGCAAACATGTGTAAATTGGCTCTGTGCTTCCCCCCGCCAGTCTGTTAGCTAGTCATAGAGAATTTCCCATAAGGCCATAAGGTTGTGGGAAATGCAGTGAAGCAAGGAAGCTACGTTCTCATGCAACTTATTTCATCCAGATCTTCTTGGGCCTGTCTCGTGTACACCATTTCCATTTAACCTCCAATGTTATGGTTTAGTGAATTGGATGATACCCAATGCATAATTACTGGTTGTCCCATGGTCAAGTGTTCAGTATTCCAGGGCCTGGTAGGAAATTAAGCTGTTCTTCAAATAGAGAATAGCTGATGGCCTAAAAGGGCACCGCCTTCCTTTAAAATCCTAGGGATCTACACTATAATAATCTTACTGGGGCTTGCCAGAGGATTCATATGACATACAGTCTGCTGCAGACCCTTCCAATGCTACTAAGACCATTGGTTATAATTATCAAGTGAAAAGACAACTTGCATTGCAACCTGGAATTGCTGCAGAATGTTTCCTTGTTTCGCGCCATACTAAAAGCTTGATGGATTACTGGTAAATGGGTCAGAGTAGCACATTAAAATGTGTTTTAGGTTGCCTCAAATGCCAAAGAGGCTCATTCTTCCATAAAGAGCTTTGTCTCTTTTTTATTGTGGTAGATGTTCAAGGTTAATTAATTTGTCTCACTTTAGAGAGGGCAGCTCAACATGCCACAGATAACTGAACCCTAGAAACTTCATTAATGTAGCAGGACTCTGACTTTTCTTGACATTCTTCTTCCATGCATGTGTCTTGCGACCTCTAGGGTACATGATGTTCTGCCCACCATATCCAGGTGCCACAATATCATCAGAATAATGGACCATTGTGATTTCCTGTTTCCTCTGATGTCTTGGGTTGAGATCTGAAATGATGAGGGTCTTTGACTTCTTTGGAGAACTCCTCATGCTTTTGTGTGGATTTGTGGTTTTGAGCATGTGTTTGTAAGCTGTAATAAGCACAGGCTTCAGGTCAGAATTAAACAAAAGCCTTATTTGTATTACCAGCAACCCCAGTCTTATGAAATATACCTGGGAACTGGCTGTCCTACAACCCGATGGCTGTTGGATTTCTTTGAGTTCCTTTACCCTCTCTCTTCTTGTGGAATCAAAGCTGAAGGGTGCCCATAGGGTATTTTCAATGAAAGTCAATCACTTGGGGCGCCTGGGTGGCTCAGTAGGTTAAGCCTCTGCCTTCAGCTTGGGTCATGATCTCAGGGTCCTGGGATCGAGTCCCACATCGGGCTCTCTGCTCTGCAGTGAGCCTGCCTCTCTGCCTACTTGTGATCTCTGTCTGTCAAATAAATAAATAAAATCTTAAAAAAAAAAGAAAGAAAGTCAATCACTTATGAGCCAGCAAATTTAAATATCACTGGTTACCTCTCAATATCATGCTATAATCAAAGTAAGTTTTTGTTCACCTTTGGGCAAAAAGAGATCAAGAATAAAAGTCGTACACATGGGGAACCATCCCAAGGGCCAGTGGGACAGGAAAAGTCAATACTACCTCAAGTGGAAAATGTGGGGACTCATCCACGAATGTCTTTTAGGTATAGATTCCCCCCCTTTGGACCACATAAACTTTACCCTTTCCTGTTATGGGTAGGAATTAACCTATAAATTCTAGACGGTGAGGCAAACTTGCTGGCCTTGGCATGGCGACTATCTGAGGATTGCACTGTGTATCAGAAGCTGCATGGTGCCCATGGATATCATCTTTTACCGAGTCATAAATGTTAACTTTCAATGAAGAACTTGCTCCAATGACTATATTTATTAACTCTTTGGGTAGAGGAAAAAAGAGCTTCCCTAGATTTCAAATTGGTAATAAAGGCCTATTTAAAAAGAAAAATGGCATCAGGGATGTCTGAGAGGCTCAGCTGGTTAAGTGTCTGCCACCAGCTCAGGTCATGATCCTGAGCTCCTTGCTCAGAGGCACCCTGCTTCTCCCTCTGACTGCCACTCCTCCCACTTGTGTTTGTTCTCTCTCTCTCTCTCTGACAAATAAAATCTTAATAAAAAAAAGAAAAAGAGAAATGACCACCTCCACAACAGATAATGGACCAGTGTGATTTTCTGTGCAATATCAAAGTAAAAAATATCTTTCTAAGCCGCACTTTTACAGAGAACAGGAAACTTGGTGGAACCTTGTTTCTTTTTCACCTTTTAAAAAATGTTGGGGCACCTGAGTGTCTCAGTTGTTAAGCATCTGCCTTTGGCTCAGGTCATGATCCTAGGGTCCTGGGATTGAGCCCTGTGTTGGACTCCCTGCTCTGCGCGGAGCCTGATTCTCCCTCTCCCACTCCCCCTGCTTGTGTTCCCTCTCTTGCTGTATCTCTCTGTCAAATGAATAAATAAAATCTTTTAAAAAATAATAAAAAATAACAAAATAAAAAATGTGAGTACTAGGAACACCTGGGTGGCTTAGTGGGTTAAGCCTCTGCTTTTCGCCCAGGTCACAATCTCAGGGTCCTGGGATGGAGCCCCACATCGGGCTCTCTGCTGCTCGGCAGGGAGCCTGCTTCCCCCTCTCTCTCTGCCTGCCTCTCTGCCTACTTGTGATTTCTCTCTGTGTCAAATAAATAAATAAAATCTTTAAAAAAAGTGAGTACTAGAACATTTTTTTGAAAATTTTAAGTTACATATATAATTATAAATTATATTTCTACTGAACAACACTGATTTAGAAAATTCTTTCTTTTCCATTCTTATCAGGGAAGATATCTGGAAGAAGTTTGTATTCACATGGCAGAGATAATAATATATCTTAAAATTGTCTTACTTCAATTGTGTTTATATATATTCTTTGTTAAAAAGATTTATTTATTTATTTTAGAGAGAAAGGGTGTCCACAGGTGTGGGGAAGGGCAGAGGGAAAGAGAGAATCCCAAGCCAACCTACTGGCAAGCATGGAGCTCAATGCAGGGCTCAATGTGGGGCTCAATTGCACGACCCTGAGATCATGACTTGAGCCGAAATCAAAAGTCAGAAGCTTAACCAACTGAGCCACCCAGGCACCCCTAGAGTTTATAGATATTCTTAATTTAATGTACCAAATGTACTTTCTTTTTCTTTATTTCTTGCACTTTCATTTCCTCTTTAAGAAATCTTTTCTAACCATTAGGACATGAAGGTATTCTTATATTATCATCTATTTTTTTAAAAGATTTTGTTTTTATTTATTTATTTATTTATTTGAGAGAGACACAGAGCCTGAATCGGGTGGAGGGCAGAGGGAGTGGGAGAAGCAGACCCCCGCTGAGCAGTGGTCTTCATGTGGGGCTCGATCCCAGAACCCCAGGGTCCTGCCCTGAGCCAAGGCAGATGCCCACCGACTGAGCCACCCAGGTGCCTCAATACCACACTTTTTTTTAAAAGATTAATTACTTATTTATTTGAGAGAGAGAGAGAGAGAGAGAGAGAGACAGCAAGAGAGGGAGCACAAGCAGGGGAAGTGGGAGAGGGAGAAGCAGGCTTCCCACCAAGCAGGGAGCCCAATGTAGGGCTCGATCCCAGGACTCTAGGATCATGATCTGAGCTGAGGGCAGATGCTTAACAACTGAGCCACCCAGATGCCCCACCACACTTTCTTAATTACTACAGCTTCCTAGTGGGTATTGATAACAGGTAGAGCAAATCATCCCATCTTCTTCTCAGAAACATCTTTTCATGTACTCACTTCTTACATTTTTTACTGTGAGAAGTTCATAGTTATTATTTATTATTGAAATATATCTTATAGCTGGGAAAGTCTGTAAACTTAGGTTTATAACTACTTGATCATTAGTGTATGCATACAACTCCAAAACTCCTTAGAGGAATCCAAATCCTGATACCTGCCCATTTGCTTACACCGAGTATCCAGTGAATGTGAGAGTACTTAAGATGTATAAAGCTCTGCAAACAGGGTATTCTGGTATTCAGCTGGGCTGAGTGCAGGTGGTCAGATTACCTACTCCCTTGCAGATTTTCAGCTACCAGGAGCAAACTGGCAAGAGCCATAAAAAAAAAATTTTTTTTTTTTTTGACAGACAGAGATCACAAGTAGGCAGAGAGGCAGGCAGAGAGAGAAGGAGGGAGCAGGCACCCCGCTGAGCAGAGAGCCTGATTCGGGGACCCTGGGATCATGACCCGAGCCGAAGGCAGAGGCTTTAACCCACTGAGCCACCCAGGTGCCCCAGCCATCAAAATATTTAATGTGTGTACACTTTAGTTACAGCACTTCATCTTGATTCTTGGGTGGAGGATGAGTGGGAGATGGCTGGCAGGAAGACCCTCACAGAACAGCAGGGTCCAGGCATGTCTGACATGGAAGGGAAACAACTGGACCACACAGTGCAGGTAGGTGTGGGTGGGGAAGGCTGCATCCCAGCTGTGGTCCTTCTCTCACTTTCTCCACTTCAGGTCCCTGGAGGGAAGACAAGACAAAACCCAGCCTTCTACCAGCACCGAAGAGCTGTGCTCTTTTCCCTGCACACCTGTTCGGGTCCACCCCTACTCTTTCACATTAGGAGCTCTGACCATGTCCAAACCACACCCATCCTGCCTCAAGACAAATCACAGAGTCTGCATGAAAGTCCACTTTAATGATCCAGATTAGGGTCATCCTAGAACCGCCTCTCTTGAGGGTAGACGGGAGGGCACTGGGGCAGAGGGGCTCCACCTGAGGTCTCAGTCAGCAACACTGAGGTCTCAGTCAGCAACAAGACTTCGGCCCACAGTGGGGGTGGCTCAAAGAAGCCCTAAAACAAAAAGAAACAAAGGATTGGAATCAGTATATGGGGAGGTGGTCCCCTTCCTTACCTACTCTCCTTCACAAAATGTTTCAATGAGTGCCTGATTTATGTAAGCTACAGTGACTCAGCCCAACCATTGTCTGTCCCCTTGGCTCCCACAAATAGTTCACCGTCCCTCCCCTGCTTTTCCCTTGGGCTCTGGGCTGGAGAAGAATGGCAGCACCTTGTTTGCATTCACAGAAACACCATGGCAACCATCCCTCACACGTGGGTCTGTCATTTAGCTCTGAATGCCTCAACCCAGCAACCAATCCAGGCTTAGGAAGACCAGCTGTCACTTGATGGAGTGAGAACAGGTTTCCTAGGAGAGCCTGAGGGGCTGGAAGCCCCCTGAGGTGCAGGTTCCTTGCAGGCTCTCAATTTTCATGCTTGCCCTTCTCACAGATATTATACCCCAATATCACGAGAGGCGCCCTTTGAAATCCAGTATCACATTATGTAATCCCCTTCCTTGAAAGTTCATTGCACTTAAAATCCAGACTTTTCACTATGACCCATGAGCCCCTGAATGGTCATTCTGGGGCCTACTTTCCAACCCAATCTTCTGCCACTGACTTTTCCATCTGTTCCTTAAAGTGAATGGTATACCTGCCTTGGGCCATTTGTCACAGCAGTGTTCTCTGCCTAGGGTGCCTATCCCTGATGCCTTCCTCTGGCTGCCACTTTCTTGAAATTAGGTCTTAGTTCAAGCAAACAAGCACACAAACAAGCAAAAAGACTTTCAGCAGTGTGGAGGAGTCTGACCTTTGGAACAGCCCCATTCTCACTGCAGTCCCTGAAAGGGAGGGCAGGGCCTACACAAGGGAAAGGTCTAGGAATCAGGAGACCTGGGTCTAGTCTTGGCTCTGCCATGAGCCTGCTGTGCAGCTCTGAGTGAGTCCCTTGATAAGCCGAGGCCATGTCTCATCTATAAAGATAGATGGGGGTGTTAGATGGGTGGTTTGGTTTTTTTTTTTAAGATTTTATTTATTTATTTATTTATGTATTTAGAGCGTGAGCAGGGGGAGGGGCAGAGGGAGAAGGAGAGGGAGAATCCCAAGCAGACTTTGTGTTGAGCATGGAGCCCAACTCAGAGCTTGATCTCATAACCCTAAGATCATGACCTGAACTGAAATCAAAAGTTGGATGCTCAACTGACTGAGCCACCCAGGCGCCCCTAGATGGGGGTTTTAAATATAGATTCTGAAGCGTTCAAGCATCTCAAGGAGATAACCTAGAGCCTTGCCCAGGTCATGTTGCCCAGGTTATGGAGTAGGGCAAGGAGAGGAGGGAGTGCTGAATATGAAGGCCTCTGGGCTACCTCTCCTATTGATCCAAAGGAGCCTTCCTATCCCTTGCTATATGCAAAGGAGTATATAGAGACAAAAAGACTTTTAATTTAATTTTTTTTAATTTGGCAACTTTCAATGCCTAATTGAGACTTGGCAATTTTCAATGCCTATTTGAGACTCAATGTCTATGCACAATCTTTAGATCATCTCATCCTTAGAGGCTCCTAGCATCTGCCCTCCCAACTTCTTGTACTGATACCCACAGGTGTTTCTGTGAGGGAGAAGGAAGATGGGATACCCTTTGATTGGGAAAGAAAAGAACTTTCCTTCAGTTTATCTGTTCACACCTCAATATCCATTCCCTTCTTCATAGGGGCCTCCCTCATGTAAACAGGTTGTTGGTAATTCCAACCACCAGAGAAAAAGTAAACTCTTTACCTCAGCAGGGTTGGCAACCTCTCATTGAAGGGTCTTCAAATCCACTTTGGAGGTAAAGCACTGCTCTCTCTTCACTTTGGCCATTGAGGTCTGGGAGGTGGGAAACCAGGAGTCAAGAATAAGGCAGAAAAGGATGACAGGGCTCCAGAAGGGAAAGGAATAGGACCCAAAGTCAGGGATTGAAAAATCTAGAGGAGACACATAAGTCTTACCTTGGGGAATAGGAGTAGAAGTTTTTCTTCTTGCTTGCCCCTAAAGATACAGGAATGACAGACGGAAGCTAAACTTGCTAACACCCATCTCCTCTCCCTTTGCAGATATCACTAATGGCCAATGGATTTGTTTTTCGTGGATCCCAGACAGAACCTCTCATAGATCATTCTCATAGTCCTGATGGCAGTTTTAACATCAGTTCACTCCCTGCTCTATGTCTGCTAGACAGTATGGACCAACCATAAGTCTCACGAACCTTATTCCAGTGGTTTTCATAGGAAAGGCTGCCTGCCCATGCCTCAGACATGGATCTGTGGGGTAGAATCTGCTGCTGTGCTTCTGGGTCATCATATCCTGGATAATGTCATCCTTCCAGAACAAACCTGCAGGGTAAAAAGATATGATGAATTGACACCTAGGACACACTGACTGGTCCACTCCAGGAGCCAGAGTGAGACCAGCAATCCCTCTCTTCCTCAAGTAGATAAAGAACCACAACTTGTGCAGAGAACTAAATGAGCTGGTGTATAAAATTGCTTTGCATAGAGTCTGGTGTATAGTAAACCTTCAACTAGGATTGTATTGTTTGCTGATTCATTTGGTGCTATTGTGAGGACTAAATGAGATTTGTGGTGTACGTGCTTAGAAAACTAGGCAGTGATTCCTAAACTTTAGTGTGCATCAGAATTTCTAAATTCTGGAATTTTCAATTCCAACAAATTAGGGGCACCTAGGAGGCTCAGTCAGTTAAGTGTCTGCCTTCAGCTCAGGTCATGGAATGGAGCCCTAAGTTGTTTCTCTCTCTCAAATAAATAAATAAAATCTTTAAAAAACAAAAATCTCACAAATTACTGTTCCTCACCCGCAGAGTTTTTGATTCAGTAGGTCTGGGGTGAAGCTCAAGAATTAGATTTCTAACGAGTTCTCTGGTGATGCTGATGCTGCTGGTCCTGAGATACCCTTTGAGAACCACTTCTCTAAGGCATTATACATATATTAGACATCAGTAGTAGTAATTTGAACTCAAGGTAGATTTCCTTTCTGACCCTTCCCCCATCCATGAAATTCTACACTAAGGCAAGTCAGTCATCTGTCTCCAAGGGACTCTTCACTCCCTTTCATTCCTCCTGTCCACTTGTTATGCTGTTTGCTCTGCTTCCTTCTCGGAGGCTGAGGGGTGCATATGTGTGTTCCTGAGAACCTAAGGATTGCTGTCTATGAAAAAGCTCAGATAGCACTGGGGTTGGGACTCATCAGAAGGAATTGGATGCTGGCCTCTTCCAGGGGTTTCTTCTAGAAGTCTCTGCTGGGCTCTTCCAGGGCGTTCAAGGGCACTCCCACTTGACCCTGACCATCTAAGGGGCAGAATGATGAAATCAGCAAGGAACTTGGCCTGAAGCCTTTCAAATCCCAGCTGAAGAAAAGCAGCTTTCTTCCACTATCACTCCTGTGTTTCCTGGTCTCTGTCTGACTCACCAGACCCCTTCTTCCTCTCAAGTCCTCCTCCTTTTAATTTTTTCCTTCCCCCATCACCACCCACCCTGTTCTTCAGAATCGCATTCACCTTTGATGCCAACTTCCAGATAAGAACCACGCTTACAAGCAATGAGCAGCCTGTGGAGGATGAAGTCAACAAAGACTTAGGAAGCTATAAACATGGAATGGGTAATCAGGCGAACAAATGGGGTATGGGAAGCAGGTGAACTGCATCTCAAAGCCTTGGGTGCCTGGAGGGGATTAGAAATGAGGCCTGGAATCCTTTGAGGAAGAAAGTATTTGTATGTATAGGGTTTGTGTGTCTGGATCTTTGTCCTGAAAGCCACTTTATCTAACTGTGCCTAGGGGAATGACAGAGTGTGGGGGAGGATAATCCCTAATGCTATAACACCTTCATTATTCCAAGTAGATGGGATAGAGTTGGCATAGAGTCCAGTTTTGATATAGTGGAATTACCATAAGTCATTGTGGACATGCATTAAGAAAAGAGATCCTCCGAAATCAAATGGATTCCCATGCCAATTTCCTGTTTTTCGGAAGGAGCAGAACCTCTAGCACCCTCATGAGAAAGAAAAGAGCTTCTTCTAGAAGGGGAGATTGTTGTCTGAGGCATCGCTCCAGGACTGATAGGAAAAGTGGTGACCTGGACACCCTCTGCCAGACCCACAGGGAGGTTGGCGCTGTCCGTGGTGCTGAGGGAGTAACCGAAGCCTGGCTTAAAAGGCGTCTGGGCGGCAGAGAAGGCGAGGCATCCCCACAGGAACGTCCCCTTAGCCCGCCACACACACATCTCTCCTATCATCCGCCACCAGGCCTCCTCCCACAGCTCTTCACGAGCCCTCTACACTGGCCTCTAAACCCAAGAATCGGGCGGAGAAAGTTGGCGTCAGACTAGGAGTTTGTGCGCTCTTCCCCACAAGCCTGGCACTGGAATCCTCGAGTCTGCGCAGTCGGTCTCTGGCCGCTCAGACGTGAGTCAGCGCTGGTCTACCCCGAAGGCTCAGAGTGAAGGGAGAGGAAGGATGGGTTCTTACCCCCTCTATTCTCTTTTACCCTAGTTTAACAATTCCCTTTTTATCAGAAATCAGAGAGCAAATACCAGGCTCTGAAGGCTTTTGATGAAATCCTAGCTCGTTTCTCTGCCCAGCTCTCTTGTCTGGAGCCAGGACCCTGTACCCGTGCGTCCCTGTTCCTATCATCCAGAAATCCGGGTCCCCTTTCTATCCCTCAGCCCTGGTCATCTCTTCCTTGGCCCCTCGGTGCGTCTTACTTCTCCTATGGCGGCATAGGAGGGGCTTACTTCCCTCCGCCCACTCGTCTTTCCATCCTCCTCCTGGATCCCCAATCTTCCCCTGAGGTCGCTTCTCTTAAGTCCAGATCCCATATGCGGAGCCCCACCTCAAGCCCGCGTCTCTTTCTACAAGACGCTCTCTATATTTATCTCTTTTCACGCCACATCCTTTTCCTCCTGAGTTCCTAACCTTGAGGCCCCCCTCACCCACTTCTCTCAGGAGACCTCTCTGGCCTGCCCGCACCGCCCCTTCCCTAACCCCCCGGTGGCCACTAATGTTGTTGCAGCCCCCTGGGCGGCTATTCAGAAGCAGGAAGCAGTGGAGCAGCCAGACCCCACCCCCCATCCCCTGGAGTACAGCAGGTGCCGCATCCTCCCCAGCTCGGCGTGCTCGCCCCCCCACCTCCTAAATCTCAGAGAAAGTTGAGACAGCAGCTGGAGAGGCTGAGCGGGACTGTAGTTTCCCACCCGCAACGTGGCTGGATCTGCACAACCCTCTTCTGGCAGATTGGCCAATCGCGGTTGGTCCCTGCCCCTGAGGACGTGTAGTCTACTCCTCCTTCCCTTTACCACCCGCAGAGCCATCCCAACTCACCCTCAGGTGCCCGCTTCTTTACCCAGGTCCCAAGGACCACTGCCTCTACTCCCAGTCCCAAAGTTGTACAAACGGATTGCAAGCAAGATGTGGGTGTGCATGCTACCTTCCTCATAAGCTTGTTATGAGGATTAAATATGAGTAGCTCCTGGACAGTAGACACTCAATGTAATTAGTCTATTTTTATTATCCTTGATGCTTACTTTACCCTCACCTTTTAAAAATCTTCAACATACATGAGTTCAACCTGCAAAATATATCGCACCTCCATCCATTTCTCTCCTCATCCACTACCATCATCTTGGTTCACTGTACTCTGATAATTAGCGAACTAGCTAACTGATCTTTTGCGTCTATTCTTGTTTAGTTATAGGCTAGTGTGTGAGCTTTCTAAACCATAGACTGGCATTTCAACATTGTTTTTTACATTAAAAAAGTTTTAAGTAATCTCTACCCCCAATGTGGGACTCAAACTCATGACCTCAAGATCAAGAGTCACATGCTCTACCTACTGAGCCAGCCAAGCACCCCGCAATGCTTTTTTTTTCCACTAAGCTTAACAAATTTATTATGAAAATTCTCAAATATTAAAAAAGAGAAGAATCTAATGGAATACTTATATATGTATCATCTAGACTTAACAGTTATTAAGATTTTGTCAGAATTGCTTTTTCCTCTTGAAGTATTTAAAAGTAACTTACAGACATCATGACGTTTCGCTCCTATATAACTTAATAGGCCTCTCTTAGAACAAACAATAGTTTCCTACATAACCACAATACCAGACATCTGTGGTGGGCTGAATAATGGCCCCTAAAGATGTCCATGTCGGAGTCCCTGGAACCTAAGAATATGTTACTTTATATGGTAAAAGAGACTTTGCAGTGTGATTACTCTTAGAAGTTGATTAACCTCAGAAAAGATTAGCCTGGATTTTCCAGGTATATGCCATACAATCACGATGGTCTTTATAAGAGAAAAGCAGGAGGGTCAGAGTCAGTAGTGGAAGATGGGACATTGGAAGAAGTTGGAGAGATGCCAAGAAAAGACCACAAGCCAAGGAATGCAAACAGCATCTAGAAGTTGAAAAAGGCAAGAAAATGATTCTTTGTTTAAGACTCCAGAAGGGGGGGGGCACCTGGGTGGCTCAGTGGGTTAAGTAAGCCTCTGCCTTTGGCTTGGGTCATGATCCCAGTGTCCTGGGATCGAGCTCCCACAATTCCCCCTCCTTCTCTCATTCTCTCTCTCTCTCAAACAAATAAAATCTTTAAAAATAAATAAATTAATGGTAGTTAAGTATTTGAGGGAAGTTTGTATGTGAATTATGGGTTCACCTCTCTGTAGCTCACTCATTTCCCAGATTTCCTCCTCGATTTCCAGTTGCTCTGGTAACTGTGTTTCTACCTGTGTTTCTGAGGGTAGTCAAATGGCCACTTTCTGCCCCAGCTCTGTTTCCCCACGTGCTGCAGGAAACTGTGAGGTGTCCTGAGGAGAGCTTGTGAAATGTAGGACTCACCTGTGGACTTCCTTTTTTTTCAAGGATTATATTCCCTCTAGCTTTTCTTGCTTTTGGTTGGTCTCCATGCTTTCTGATAGTTATTTTTATATTTCAACTAGGGCATATATATTCAATGTTGGAAGGAGAATAACATAAGCTGCATTGTCACACCAGGAACTGGAGTTTTATCTGGTTATCACTGACTTGTGTTATACGTTTGAAAATTATTTACAGAAGTAATTTGAGGCCTAAGAGCAAATGGGTCTGAATCTACTTTGATTCAGGAAAGGAAAAAGGAACATACCAGGTTTGGGGTATTTGGGCAGAAAGGCACTGCTTCTCTCTCCCTTCTAAGATTTCAAACTGCTGAGGGAAGTAGCTAACAAAATAATAACTTATGTACGCATCGATACTGCACTTCTTTTTGCTATTCGTCAGAGGGCATCTTAACGTTGGGAGTAATAACCTCAGAAGACCAAGCAGGTTCTCAGGCCTATTGGGCCTAGAGTTCAAAGGGAGGAATTCCCTTTCCTATGATCACCAGAAAGTGTGGTGGGGTAGGGGGAGTGGGTGAGGAAAGATTGCAGTTCAGCTGTGGTCCCACCCTGCCTTGCATTCATGTGATGAATGATGTCTGGAAGGAGAAAGGGATCAGAAGCCAGGCTACCGTCTGCACCATCACCACCCCAAATGTCTTTTCTGTTTTGGCCCTACATATTTTACACCAGAGGTGCTGGTTGGAGCCTTCGTGTCAAGCTACCAGACAAGCCCATAGAAAGAGTTTTGATAAAAACCCACTTTAAAAATCCAGAAGCAGGTTGTCCTAGAACTTCCCTTCTAGATGGCAATGCAGGAGGTGGGGGATAGGGATGCTTCAGTCAACTAACAAGATTTGGGGCGCCTGGGTGGCTCAGTGGGTTAAAGCCTCTGCCTTCAGCTCAGGTCATGATCTCAGGGTCCTGGGCTCTCTGCTCAGCAGGAAGCCTGCTTCCTCCTCTCTCTCTCTCTCTCTCTCTGCCTACTTGTGATCTCTATCTATCAAATAAATGAATAAAAATCTTTAAAAGAGAGATTTGCTCAGAGAAGGAGACAGTTTAAAAAGCTCTGAAGTGTAAGGAAACATGGGATTTGGAATTTGTGTGTATATGTGCTGGAGATCTTTCCATCTACAACATAAACTACCTTCCCCCAATAAATAATAGGCTCTAATAGCAGTCCTGATTTGGGCCTGTCCTGAAGCATAGTGACTCAGGGACTGCCTGACAGCTACTACCCATGGATCCGGTATCTGATCTTCTTCCCTGATATCCTCACAGTTTTAGAGCTAGTCAAGGACCTTGACTTGGGGAAAAGGGGTGGATTATTTTATGTATACTTTTAGTACCATGGCAACTAGTCTTCACTGTAGGGATGAGTCACTTAGTGCTGCTGATGTCATCACAGCAGCCAATCCCAGCAGATGAAGCACAGTTGTCATGGTGATGGGAGGCAGAAGATGTTTCCTTGGAGAGCATGAGGGTCTGGACTCCCTGCTGAGGTTCAGGCTGTCACTGGGTAGAGTGCATGGTCAGCTGGAAGTACTCAGCTCTATGTAATTGCCCAGTCCAAGCTATCACATGTCCCCTAGGCCAAAAAAATACTTCCTCATAGACCTGTCTGTTCCATTCTGGCCCTCTATCAATACATTGTCCAGCAGTGCTAAGGTGGTCTTTTATTTTTTTAAGATTTTATTTATTTGACAGGGAGAGAGAGTACAAGCAGGGTGAGTGGCAGGCAGAGGGAGAGGGAGAAGCAGACTCCCTCCTGAGCAAGGAGCCCAACCTGGGGCTTGATCCCAGGCTCATGGGATCATGACCTGAGCCAAAGGAGATGCTTAACCGACTGAGCCCCCCCAGGCACCCTAGGGTGGTCTTTTAAAATTGTACATCACATCATTCTGTTCATTTCCTTAAAATCCCTAGTGATTTTCCTCTGCACTTTGTATAAAATCTAGACTCTTTGCTACCAACTGCAAGGCCCCAAAGAGCAGGTTCTGGGCTTACTTCTCCAACTGCCTTTCCTATCACTGGCCATTCTGTTTGTTCCTCTAATGTGCTATTTTGTTCATTCATTCATTCATTCATTCACTAATTCACTCATTATGCTATTCTAGAACCCAAAATACCATAACTAAAATAAAAAACTTACTGCTGGGATGCCTGGGTGGCTCAGTTGGTTAAGTGGCTGCCTTCGGCTCAGGTCATGATCCCAGCGTCCTGGGATCAAGTCCCACATCGGGCTCCTTGCTCGGCAGGGAGCCTGCTTCTCCCTCTGCCTCTGCCTGCCACTCTGTCTGCCTGTGCTCTCTCTCTCTCTCTCTCCCTCTCTCTCTGACAAATAAATAAATTTTTAAAAAAACTTATTGCCCAGTAACAGAATAGGAATACAGAAGAAAGTATCAGTCAACTTGAAGATTGAATAAGTGATCCAATCAGAACAACAGAGAGAAAGACATTGGGCAAAAAAGTAAACAGCCTCAGGGACCTGTGGGACAATGCTACAAGTCTAACAAGCATGTCACTGGAGCCCCTAAGAAGAGAAGAAAAGGGGGTAGTTCATTAAAAATATTTGAAGAAATAATGGCTGAAGACCTCCCAAATTTGTCAAAAGCCAGAAACCTACAGATCCAATAGTTCAGTGAATTCCAAGTGGAACCAGCAACCAAAGGGCTAATGGGGCAGCTAAGCACAGCTGCAACTTTTTAACTGGAATCTGCTTGTTCTGAGACTGCTGTCCACCATCCCATTTCTATAAGATAATATCCTTGCCCGACACCATGATAACAACAGGTGTTGACTTAGTTTTGCAGAGACCCAAGGTTTCAGGAAGAAGCTGGCCAGAACCAGTCAGGACCAAAGGCCACCTCTTTGAAATGAAAAAGCAAAATGAAATGTAACTGCCTTTATTTTTTTTCAAGTTTTTATTTAAATTCATTAATGTACAGTGTAGTATTAGTTTCAGGTATAGAATTTAATGATTTAGCACTTATATACAACACCCAATGCTCATCACAAGTGCCCTCCTGAAAACCCATCACCCACTTAGCCCATCCCCCTACCCACCACCCCTCCAGCCACCCTCGGTTTGTCTATAGTTAAGAGTCTGTTTTCTGGTTTGCTTCTCTTTTTTCTCCCCCGTCTATGTTCATCTGTTTTATTTCTTAAACCCCACATATGAGTGAGATCGTATGGTATTTGTCTGACTCTGACTAATTTATCTTGCTTTGTATAATACTTTCTAAATTCCTTTATTTTGGGGTCACAAAGCTTCTTTCTCCCTTATCCAGATGCTTTTCTGCTTGCCTTTAAAAATCCTTGACTCTCTCTCTTTGGGGAGGCAAATTTGAGGCTTGCCCTTCTGTCTCCTCACTTGGGTTGCTCTCAAATAAGCCTTCTCCTTGCTGCATTCTCAATGTCTCAGTGATTGGCCCTCACCTTGTGTCAGGCAGATGAACTTGGGTTTGGTTACACAAACAGGAGAAACTTGAAGATATCCATGCCCTGATGCATCATAATCAAGCTTCTAAAAACTAAGTCAAAGATAAAATCTTGAAAACAGCCAGAGAAAAACAACATATCACTACAGGAAAACAATAATTCAAATGACTGTGGATTTTTCATGATGAACCATGACGACCAGAAGGGAATAAAATAACATTTTTAAAGTGGTGAAAGAAAAGAGCTGTCAAGGCAGCATTCTACATCCAGTAAAATATACTTCAGGAACGAAGCTGAAACAAAGGTGGAGAAAAACTAATTTGTAGCCAGCAGACTTGTTCTAAATGAATTGCTATGGGAACTCTTCAGATACAAGAGAAATGATATCAGAAGGAAACCCAAAACATCACGAATGGAGAAAATAATAGAAATAGGAACTATCTGTGTAAACATTATAGGCTATTCTTCCCCTTTTTGAATTACTTACAATGCATTTGATGGTTCTGACATTGTCTGATAGAGTTTCCAATGAATGTAGATGTAATTGATTTTAGTTGACAGCTACGACATAAGTGGGGAAGAGGGAAGGAACGTATGCTGGTAAGACCTCTGCATTCCGCTTAAAATGGTAAAACAGTGATTATTTTTTTAAGATTTTATTTTTAGGTAATCTTTACACCCAACATGGGGCTCAAACTCCCAACCCTGAGATCAAGAGTTGCACGCTCTACTGACCCATAAAACAGCGGGTGGAAAGTTAAATGTGTACACTCAGGTGCCTAGAGCAACCACTTAAAAAGTATAGGAAGATAATTAAAAACACAATTGATGTATTAAAATCAAATACTGAAAAGTGTTTCAATAACCCCAAGTGAGGACATAAAGGGTGCACACGATGATGGAAGTTGAAAAATCCACGGTTTGTGGTCCACAAGCAGAGAGCCAGGAAAGCTGTGTCCTAAGACCCAAGAACCAGGAGAGCTGATGATAAATCTTCCAACCTGAGTCCAAAAGCCCGAAAACCAGAAGCACCGATGTCCAGGGGCAGAGGAGATGGACATCCCAGCTCAAGCAGAGAATGGAGTCACCCTCCCTCCACCTTTTTGTTCTCTTTGGGCCCTTGGAGGACTGGCTGATACCCACCACATGAGTGAAGACATCTTCTGTACTCAGCCTACTAATTAGAATGCTGATCTCTTCCAGAGACATCTGCACAGACATACTCAGATATAATGTTTTACCATCTATCTGGGCATCCCTTCACCCCATCACACTGACATATAAAATTAACCATCACCATGGGCAACTGGGAATGAACCCTACTGGGGACCCCTGGGGATCTGTGCAGAACTTGTCTCAGATTTTCCCTGCTGGGGACAGATCTGCTGGAATTTTTATCCACTAAACTCTGTTCTTAACTGGTTGAGAGCTGCTTCTGGGGGTGTGAAGTCCCAGACACGTCAGAGCTGTCTTGAACACAGGTAGGCAAGATCCCTGGCACTCCAGAAAACTCACAGGACAAGAAGCAGAGTCCTAGCTTGAGATGGGAAGCTGTTGGCATGTACAGACATGGTCTCCCTGCAGCTACAGGGGAACTCAGAGATGGGCTGGGGAATATATGTTGTATGTATATCTTCCTTCCCCCCTAAGCTTCAGTTGCCTTGAGGCAGGAACCACGTGTCATGGTGGCCAGAGACAGTGAATGTATGATCAAGAAAAGTAGGCTAGATGGTAGGGGTCAACCTAACTAATAAAAACCAGACATAGACCAATGCAATGAGTTGAACATTATGCTTAGCTGTGTCCTTAAACGCACAGATGCAGGGGTTAGGACATGCCCTGGCAACATGGTGAACTGAACATGTATTATCAGAGGAGTGTCTCTTAATTTCCCTGGGGTCTATAAGTAGGTAGGTGCGATGGTCTGAATATTTGCATCCCCCCAAAATTCATATGTTGAAATCCTATCCCTCAAGGTGATAAGATAACATTTGCAAGTGGAGCCCTTGTGAGGTGATTAGGTCCTAAGGGTGGACCCCTCATGAATGGAATTAGTGTCCTTATAGAAAAAAAGATCCCAGAGTGATCTGTTGTCCCTTCCTTCATGAGAGGACGCAGTGAAAAGGCACCATCTATGAGCCAGAAAGCAGGTCCCCACCAGACACCAATTCTGCCAGAGCTTCATATTGGCTTCCCAACCTCTAGAACCATGAAAAAATAAATTTCTATTGTATTTTGTTACAACAGCCTGAACAGACAGTAGGCTTGGTACTTTCCCAAGTGCTCCTGTTTCTGAGGATCAAAGGAGCTAAGTGATTTGAGAAATATTAAGCTTGAGGCAAGGGATGCCCCGGGGTTTAGTGGGATTGAGCAGTGGTGGCCAGTCCCCTTCTCCCAGGGGCAAAGTGACCACAGGTATCAGAATGTTAAATGTGCAAATTCTGTAGTCACAGAATTCTCTGTGTGGGTTCCTGGGCTTGGGATTGGCAGGACTGCTCTGCAGGGGATCCTAATGCTCAGAGGGTACCATGAACCTCAAAGGCAGAGCAAGGCCCCTGGCCTGCCAAATCCTATGTTTGGGGTTTGGGAGGGAAGATTTTCTTTCCACAGATGGAAGAGAGACCAAGAAGACACATTTGAAGGCTGTGGGTGGGGATGGCTGCCCATCCAGCTGTGATTCCATCTTGCCTTTCATCTGCCTTAGAAATGATCTGTGAGGGACGCCTGGGTGGCTCAGTTGGTTAAGCAGCTGCCTTCGGCTCAGGTCATGATCCCAGCGTCCTGGGATCGAGTCCCACATCGGGCTCCTTGCCTGCTTCTTCCTCTGCCTCCTCCTGCCACTCTGTCTGCCTGTGCTCGCTTGCTCTCTCTCTCTCTGACAAATAAATAAATAAAATCTTTAAAAAATAATTAAAAAAAAAAAAAAAAAAAAAAAAAAAAAAAAAAAAAAAAAAAAAGAAATGATCTGTGAGGGGAGGAGGAATCAGAACCCAGGCATTGGGAGCAACCAGGGCTCTGCTCTCCAAATCCCACATCCCAACCTTCCCTGTGTTCTGATCCCACCTCTCTCACCTCAGAGGCGCCGGTCTGTTCCAAACCCTACCTGTCCTGGCTCCAGACAAGTCTGTAGAATTTGCTTGAAAATAGGCTTTAACGATCCAAATTTGGCTCAAACTGAAGTTGTCCTTTTAAAAAAAAAGATTTTATTTATTTATCTGAGAGAGACACAGAAATACAGCACAAGCAAGGGCAGAGGGAGAGGGTGAAGCAGACTCCCCACTGAGCTGGGAGCCTGACATGGAGCTCGATCCCAGGACCTGGAGAACGTGACCCAAGCCAAAGACAGACGCCCAACCATCTGAGCCACCCAGATGCCCCTGAAACTGTCCTTCTATATTTTTTTCTTTTTTTAAGATTTTATTTACCCACTTGACAGAGATCAAAAGTAGGCAGAGAGGCAGGCAGAGAGAAAGGGGGAAGCAGGCTCCCTGCGGAGCAGAGAGCCCGAGATCGATGCAGGGCTCAATCCCAGGACCCTGGGATCATGACCCGAGCCAAAGGCAGAGGCTTTAACCCACTGAGCCACCCAGGCACCCCTGAAACTGTCCTTCTTGAAAGCACCAAGAAGGTGTGGGGGATGGGAGGCCTCCCCTGAGGCCTCAATCAGCTGTGAGGTTGTGACTCAGTGACTCATGACTCAGACTAGGGGATGGCTCAAAGCCAGTCTAAAATGGGAAGAAACAAGGAATTTTCAATGAATCCTCTGAAGCAGGGATTGCAACTCCTTTCCCTATCCCCCCCTCCCACCGGATTCAGAGCAGGTCTCCATTGCAGTCTTGATGTGAATAAGGTCTGAGACAAGGGACTCTGGTGCTCTCAGACCACAGGCCTTTCTTAGTCCCCATCTTTAATCTTATCTCCTTCCAGGGATTTTCCATGAAACACAGAGTTCTTTGGTCCCCTGGGCCTGGAGAATGGCGGCTCCTTGTTTGTACACTTGGTAGAACCATGGCAACCGGTCCCCATCGTGGAGTCAGTCACAGGACCAACGATGTGGCCCAGCAACCAATCCAAGCTAAGGAGGCCTGGCTGCCATGGTGACACAGAGGAGGACCAGTTTCTTTGAAAGGGGTAAAAGGCTGGAGCACCTCTGATGGGCAGGCTGCCTCTAGGTGGAGTCCAGCTCAGTTTTCCAACCACGCTGCCTCAACCTTAGTCCAGGGTCCCACCTAGACAACTCGATAGCCCCAAAGAGTTTGACTTGATTCTACTCTTATCTGTTTCATAATCCATCTTCCAGCAGCATCACTATATCTTTTTTTTTTTTTTTAGGATTTTATTTATTTAGGGGTGCTTGGGTGGCTCAGTGGTTTAAGCCTCTTCCTTCAGCTCAGGTCTTATCTCAGAGTCCTGGGATCGAGCCCTGCATCAGGCTCTCTGCTCAGCGGGGAGCCTGCTCCCCCCCCACCCCGCCCACTGCCTCTCTACCTACTTGTGATCTCTCTCTTTAAAAAAAAAAAAAAAGATTTTATTTACTTATTTGACAGAGAGAGAGAGACACCAAGAGGGAACACAAGCAGTGGGAGAGGGAGAAGCAGGCTTCCTGCCGAGCAAGGAGCCCGATGCGGGGCTCCATCCCAGGACTCTGGAATCATGAGGGGAGCGGAAGGCAGAGGCTTAACGACTGAGCCACCCAGGCACCCCAACATGACTGTATATTTATAAAATATTTATCACATTGCTCTTGCTTGTCTTGCTGTCTGTTCTCCAAAGAAGCCTACAATCTCACCCAGGGGCAATTGTACTGGTCATCCTCTCTGACTTAGGGATTCTTCCTCCAGATCTTCCTGGGGCTGCTTCCTTGTGTCCTTTAGGTCAAAGTCCAAATGTCACCTCCTCAGGCTATCATTAGTGTGGGAAAAGTCGGATGTGGATGTGCGCATGTGCGAAGCAGCCCAACCTCTACTGGGGGCCCTGGAGACAAAGGGTGGGGCTGGGGTTGGGGGGAGGTGTGGTCAGAAGAACAGGTCTGGCCCTGCTCCAGGCCTGCCCACTCCGGTTCTCAGCTGTAAAGATGGATGATAACTAAGAGGTGAGTAGTTTTCTTCCTGGGCTCCCAAGAGCTCAAGTATCCAAAGGGATGCCTGAGAGCTTTTTCCCCAGTTCTTTCACACCACAGAGAAGAGCAAAGGGGTAGCTGGATGTGAGGGGTTCTGAGTACTCCTGTCCCATTTAAGGATCGTAACTTTAGATTTATATAGAGAGGTATCCCTGTATATATGTATGTATGTGTGTGTATAGGGAAAGAGAAATTTACATAGATATATAGGTATGGATGGATGGATGGATGGATGGATGGGCAAGGTAAAGCTTAGGGTCATGTCATACTCAAAATTTTCTTAGAAAGACAGAGAGCCCATATATATATTTTTTTAAGTTGTAAAACCTCCAAAGTAGATTTCTGTGGGCCCTTTAAGCTCTGTGCCTGTGCTGGGTCTTACTTAAGAGGCCACTGGAGGCCCCCCAGTCCCTGCACCCCGCAGTTGGCTGAAATCTGGAAAGTTCTGTGAGAAAGTGGGGATGCCCTCCGGTGGGGAAAGGGAGGATTTCCCCTCAATCCAGAACCGCTGGCATTTTTCGTATATTGTCTTTAATCCACACAGCAACACCAAGGGGTCACCTTTATTACCATTCCCATTTTACAGATGTGGAAGAAGGGACATGAAGAGCCTAGGAAGGTGTCCAAAGTCATAACTGGGTAGCGCCAGAACCAGGATTGGGCTGGGCTCTGTATTGAAAGCTCTGTTCTTTTCCATTCTCCAGGCCTTCTCTTCCAGAAGGTTCTCCATCAGCGTCAGCGAAGTCTTGTCATCCCTTATCAACCAATGTCTATTCCCTCCTTTACCCTGCCTCCCTCTATAAACAGGCCCTTGGTAGGCTCAGCCTTCCTAGACAAGGCCAGGCCCTCACCTTTGGTGCTCATCTCTTGGCTCAGGAACTCGGAAACCATTTCATAGTTCAAGCATTGTTCCTTGTTCACTTGGGATCTGAGGGGAAGGAAGGCAGGAGTCAAAGGTGAAGAGGAAATGGTGAAAGGCCCAGAGGAAAAGAAAAGGGATCCAAATGAAGAATTTCTAAATTCCTGAGGGCCCCTCACCTTAGGGAACAACAGTCAGAATTTCTCTTTGCACTTGCCCCTAGAAGACAAAAACTAAGCCAGGGAATACCAAGTGGTGGCCATGTGACCCAATCCCCTCCCTTCGCAGACAACACCACTGTATCATGGGATTGCTTCAGGCGGAAATCAGACAGGTGTTCTCTCCATTCTATTCACTGGACTTCTGATGCCTCCTACCTACAGCCCTCACATTCCTTCCCTTCCCAGTTGTTCTGTCTATCGATCATGCGCAGTGTGGACAGACCACAGGTCTCACACACCTCAGCGTGGTGGTTTTGGTGGAAAAGGCTGTCTACCCCTCTCTCAGGCAGGTCTCTGAGGCATGGAGCCTGGGTATGTACTCCTCCATCTTCTGGGTCTTCACATTTTGAGGGATGTCATCCTTCCAGAACAGTCCTGCAGGAAGAAAGGGAGGAGCATGAGGTGACACTTGGAACAGCTGGATTGGCCCACCTCAGAAACCAGAGTGTGATTAGAATTTCTGCTTTCACCCAAGCATAAGGACCACAGGGCACTGGAAGGATCTAGAGATGGACTAGGGTACAGGAGTTTGCCTTCTGCCCACCTCGGCATTGGAATCCCTGCTCTTCCTAGTTCTGTGGCCCTGAGAAACTTAATTAAATTGGCCGAGCTTCAGTTTTCTCATCTGTGAAACGATGAACCATTGTTGAGAGAATTACAGGAGATAATCCATGTAAGTTTCTTAGCACGGTGCTTGGTGTGCAGTAAGTGGTCAAATGTGAATTTAACAATGGTGCTGCTACAAGACCTGAATGAAGCTGAGGATGAACAGTGGTTTCAAAACTTGAAGGCATTACTTGCACATTGGACACCATGATCATTAGTAGCAGTCATCTGAACTCCAAACAGCTCTCCCTTCTGAACCTTGAAACCATGAAACCCTGTTTTCAAGAAGGGTCTGACGCTTTTCCCCAAGAAATCCCCTCCCACTCTCCACCTCCCTCTGTCATACCTCTATTTGCCATACACTCTGAGCTGCCTACTCTTCCCAGTTCAGAATCTGGAATATGGTGCAGGGGAGGGGAGGGTCTGACTGGAGCCCCCATGATTCCTGGCTCTGAGCACTTAGATAGCACAGTGGGGTGGGGTACGGGGCTCATCCCAAGGAATTGGATGCTGACCTCTTCCAGGGACTTCTAATCACCTCTACTGCATTCCTCTAAAGAAGGCAAGTGAGAACAGCTTCCCCACAAAGGCTAGGAGACCCCCACCCCTGTCTCACTCTGGGTCTGGGCCGGTGAGGCTCCAACGGTGAGTGTGATGAGAAAGTTTCAGGCAGAGAAATTTGTGGAAGGTGCTTTTCATGTCACGTTGGAGACCCCTCCCCCACCTTTGCACCTGACAGCCTAGTCTCTCTTTCAGCTCTTCTGCTCTCACCTTGAGGCACAAGCCGCTGGAGGACCCTTCGAAAGTATGGGAAGGCCAGGCTGGTGACTTCTTGCCGGGACCTGACCAGCTGCATTCCCACTTGGCCCTGTCCCCCTAAGGACACAGAATGGCGTTAGCAGGGACGTTGGCCAAAAGCCTTCAGGAGGTACGGGTTGCAGAAAAGCCGCCCTTTTTCCACCATCACTCCCAGATCCCTCCCACTATGCTGGGTGATCTGCTCTCCCTTCATCTCTGCCCCTTGCTCTTTATCCGCTGGGTCTCACTCACCCCCGGCACAGACTTCCAGGTAAGAGCAGAGTCTTTGGGCCAAGAGCCAGCCTGTAGACGGACAGGTGAGCAGAGCCTCAGAGGGCTACAAAAACTGAATGGACAGACAGGTGAACAGGCTAGGGATGGGGGAAGAATTTCTGCTGCTTCCCAGGTGGGGAGCTGAAAAGAGTTCTGGAATCCTTGGAAGAATAAACCTGGAACCTGGGTTCAGACTGTTAGGGCGGGCAGCCCAGGTTCTCACCCTGGAAGCCACAGGAAACCCAGCTGCGCGATGTGGGGAATAACCTTTCTACCACACAGACCTTCCTCAGTCCAGAAGACAGGGTGGGGTGGGGGAGAATCCAGAAGGCCCAGGGTTCCGGCATCTGCACGGGCCCTGCCGCCCCTTTGCGCGCGCCCAGCCCTCCGCGGAGAGCCGGCACCGCATGGAGTCCTTCACACTGGTCTCCAAGGTCAAGGACCAGCGGAGAACAGGTGGAGGAGGGGGGAGGGACACGAGTGCGGGGAAGGCTAGGAGTCCTCCCATAGCTGCCCGGTACCTGCGTCCCCGGGCTGGAGAGTAAGTAAGCCCAGGGGCCTGGCTGGGCCCAGTCATCTCCCCGAGGTAATCAGGACTGGATGCCCCAAAGGCCCGGCTCCTTCTGCCTACCGCTCGGCTCCGGGCACCTCCGCCCTGGTCCTCAGCGCGTGCTGTTTCTCCCGTGGCCTTGTGGCCCGGATCTGTATCCCCTGGACCACTCCGGGGTCCTCTCCATTCCTCCTGCTGAACCCCCAGCCTCCCTTGGGGCCCCTTCTTTTCCATCCTACCTCCACCTTCCGATTTTAAACGCCCCTCCAAACCTCCCCACCCCCGCCTGCAAGACGCCCTCGGACTCTCCCCACCCCGCACTGTTCCCGGAGCTTCGCACACCCAACGCAGCCCCCGTTTCCCGGCCCTCCCCCCAGCTTTCCTCCTGACCGTGGGGACTAACGGCGTGCCAGCCCCCCGGGCAGCTGCTCAACAGCAGGAAGCAAAGAATCAGACGCATCCCCACAGGTCCCCGGGCCCCCCGGGCCCCCCGCGCCCGCCGCGCCGGCTGCTGCATGGCCGCTCCCGAGCGTCTGCTCCAGCGCGCGAACCTCCGAGGCCAAGGCCAGACCCCGGCGGCAGCTGCGAGCGCCCCCCTGCGGCAGCTCAACGGCGCGGCTTGTAACGAGTCCCCCAGCTCCAGCTCTTGGGGTCTTGGCGTCAGAGTCCTGCTTTTAAGATGGGTTGCTTCCGAATATAATGACCCTCGCTCTAGAACCCCCTCCAGACACCCCCATCACACATCACAGGAGCATCGCCCCCATCTCCTTCTCTCCAAGGATTAAAGATTGTGGGGACAGGGGAGGTGGGTCTCACGTGGAATTGAAAATCAGTAAACAGCACCTGGGCACCGTTCTTAAGAAGTAGGATGCCCTATTTGGGTGCTCCTTAAGACCGTGTGCTGGGTAAGATTGCCTGGGGTCAAGCCCGAGCACCTGCAGGCAGCCCTTTAACTTCTCTGGGCCCCTGTTCACCTCTAAGATGAGGATGATTCTAGTATGTAGCTCACAGTGTTTCTAGGAGGATTAATTAATTTAATACCCCGGGGAAGCATTTAGAGGTAGGACCGAACTGGCACATAGTAAGCACTCAATTAACATTGGCCATGACTGTTTCTGACCCTGCCTTTCTATCATTACCCCCCCCCCCAACCCACCCCCCAGCCACCCCAGGCCTTGATAAGCTTTCTCCCTGCAAAAATGTTCTCCTGTCAGTCCGTATCTTTTCCAGACCCCTACCACTGCCATGATCTCTTACCTGCTGAGATTGCTTCTCATCTGGTTGCTTGGAGCAACTGATAAATTGGGCTGTGATCCAGGAGCCTAGAATCCATGTTGTTCCACTCTTGCCTCCCAATAATCTCTTTTATAAGCACCAGGAGGAGCTAACTAAAATAGAAATTGAAGCATGTTTCTCCGTTGCTTACCCCTCTTCCATGGCTTTCCTCTACACGTCAGACTAGTCATTGATCACCCCCACCATGCCAAGAAGACACAGCATGGCCTAGCCTCCCCTCCCTCTCCAGGCTTTTCCTTCTCCCTCTCTCCGTATTCCAGCCACACCAGTTTCCTCTCCATTCATCAGCGCCTGAGCTCTTCTCTCCTCCTCTCCCCGCCCTCACAGCTGTCCCTCTGTTTCAGCATAAACAGCACCCTGTCAGAGATGTGTTTCTTCTCCCTACGCAGCATTACCGCCTCACTTCTGTCCCTCTTCTCCTCTACAACGCACGCCACAATTTATAATGACTTGTTCCTTTCTGCCTCTTCGTTGGAGTGTAGTTGCAAGAGGGCGGGGGCGGGGCGGGCTGGGGGGACATGTCAGGGTCTAGCTCCAGACCCATCTCAGAGTAGATTCTCAGTACATATTTGTTGAACAAATGAAAGGGACTGAGGGTCCAGAGACAGGTATAAAATGTCTCTGCCTCAGTGTTCTCATCCGTTAGATGGGCCCCGCGGGAGGGAGCCGTGAGAATGGAATCCGACGATGGATGTAAGAACGGCGCATGCTCCACAAACGCGGTGGGCGTGGAATCCTGCTCCACCTCAGCTTCAGCCTCCCTGGGATTCTCCCACCACAGCCCAAGCCCTACAGGTGGGTGGGAGACCTCGAGACCCAGAAGGACAGGCCTGGTCTGGAGGAGCATCAGGAGCAGAACTCGGGAGTCCTGCTTCACAGCTCATCCAGGAGATGGGAGAGCCCCCAGCTAGTCCCAGAGCACAGAGGCTGCCCATCCTGATGGGGAGGGGGGAGCCCTGAGGCAGCCTCACCAAAGCCGGACGAAAGCCTGACTCGGCCTTGGAGGCTCCCCGGTAGCCTCTTGTCTGCGAGGGTATTCAAGGAGTGGTGGTGGGAGATGGGTAGTGAGCAAGGCATGGGCCTCTAGTACTGTGCCTCCTCGTGGTTAACCAGGGAAGGAGATAATATCATTGTGTTGAAGTCTGCAAAACCGTTTTTCGGGGAACAGGGTCTTCCCTCAGGATGTGATCATCCTGATGGAAATCCGGAAAAGAGGCTATGCGCTAAGGTAGCCTAGGAGGGGGGTGGGTAGTTTCCAGTCCCCGGAAGCTGAGTTCAGTGGAGAGCAGCGCCCCCTGGGGGAAGCAAGGGGAGCCGGGCCAGGGAAAGGGGATTTCCAGGAGAGCCCCACCGACCCTCTCATCTACTCTCTGCCCAGGGCCCATCCTGAGCTTCTCAGGTATATTGAGCAAGAAGGGGGCATTTCTTTTCTTTTTTTTTTTTTTTTACGATTTTATTTATTTATTTGACAGAGAGATCACAAGTAGACAGAGAGGCAGGCAGAGAGAGAGAGAGGAGGAAGCAGGCTCCCTGCTGAGCAGAGAGCCCAGATGTGGTGCTGGATCCCAGGACCCTGAGATCACGACCCGAGCTGAAGGCAGAGGCTTAACCCACTGAGCCACCCAGGTGCCCCAGGGGCATTTCTTTATATCTAATAACCCAATCATCTTGGAGGAACTCCTCTCCTCTTTCAATTTAGAATGTGTCTAATGCCAACTTTTGTGATGGGAGGACCTTACGATTCCTACACTCCTCCTTTTAAGTAGGCTCCATGCCCAGCGTGGAGCCCAACACAGGGCTTGAACTTACAACCCTAAGATCAAGGCTTGAGCTGAGATCAAGAGTTGGACACTTGACTGACCCACTCAGGTGCTCCCTTCCCCTCCCCCCTTAATGAGAATTTTTACCTGGTGGTTGTGAAAAGCAATACCATCTAACCTAAAGTGAAGAAGATGTAAGGGTGCAGCTCAACAGATTATTAGGCTGTGAACAGCCACGTCCTGCTCTCAAGGCCACAGAACGCTGCCAGGACCCGCGGAAACACTGCCTTGTCCTTGCTAGGTTCCATCTCCGCTCCTTCTCCCCGATGTTAATCACTCTCCCGACTTTGGGGACATAACTCCCTCCCTTTGTCATTGTGCAGCAATGACATGCATTGTGTTACTTAAGCACACGTTTCTAAAGAGCGATGTTTAAAAATGTAATTATATGGTGGGCTAGCTTCCTAGGGCTCCTGCAACAAATTACAAGCATGGTGACTTCAGCATATGTCAGGAGCACGCTACAAAGGCGCACACACGAGTTGTACCTTCCCACAATGTCAGCTTTATTCAGTCATAAAACAAAGTTAATTCGTAGTTATAAAGCAGGTTCAGGATTCCGAACTCAGTGACATCTCACCATGTGATTAGACTTGGCTTCTTACACACAGAGCAGGGCAGAAGACAAACCATGGTAACAGAAGGGTGACAAGGTAACAGAAGGATGTAGGAAGGGAATGAACCAAACACGAAGTCAGGGTGTGGGCCCGCGGTTGAGATAAGGCCTGGGTCCGGTCCAGGTCAGCTCTCAGCACTGACTGCTTCTGACGTTCAAGCAGGGAAGGTCTAGGTTCTGTTCAGAGATCATTCAGGGAAGATGCCTTTTTTAAGTGGTCAAAGAGGGGTCATGTCTGAAGAGTGTGACAGTGTGCTGCCCAAATCCTCCCCTTTTTAAAGGGATTTAATTGGTTTCGGGGACCCGCAGATCTGCTCTGGTTCTGCTCGTTATCAGTTCTGGGGCGTCAACCAACGCTGGTCCCTGCAATATTGCCAAGCAGCAGTACCTTATCTGCTCGCGTCATCACTTGACACAAGCCCCTACATGACATGAGAGACTCCATTTTGGTCGTTAAAGCAAAAATGTTTTCTTTCATGGTTCTGGAGGCCAGAAGTCCAAAATTAAGGTGTTGGCAGAGCAACGCTCCCTCCAAAGGCTCTGTGCAGTGTCTTTGTTTGCCTTGGCCAGCTTCTGGGGGACTCCTGGCATTCATTGGCTTGTGATGGCATCTCTGCTGTGTCCACATCTCTCTTCTCTTCTCTTTCTTTCTCTTCACTGATCATTGGGTTTAGAGACCACCCTAATCCAGGAGGATTTCCTCTCCAGAACTTTAACCAATTACATCTGCGGGTGCCAATCTCCAAATTAGGACACGTTCTTGGGGTCCAGGGAGATAGCGATTTTGGGGAGACACTATTTAACTCACTAAATTACAATATGTATTATTTTGTGCTGACTCTTTTGTTCAACATATTGTATTTTTTAAAAAGATTTTATTTGAGAGAGTGTGTGAGCATGAGTGGGGGGAGGGGCAGAGGGTGAGGGACAAGCAGACTCTCTACTGAGCAGGGACCCCAACATGGGACTTGATCTCAGGACCACGAGATCATGACGTGAGCAGAAGGCAGATGCTTCACTGACTGAGCTACCCAGGCGCCCTATATTTGATTTTTTAAAGTAACCTCTACACCCACTGTGGGGCTCAAACTCCCTGAGATCAAGAGTCGCATGCTCTACTGGCTGAGACAGCCAGGCGTCCCAACATTGTATTTTATTTATTTTATGTATTTGAGAGAGCATGCACATGCATGAGCAGGGGGAGGGGCAGAGGAAGAGGGAGAAGCCGACTCCCCACTGAATGGGGAGCCTGAGGTGGGTCTTGATCCCAGGACCCCGAGATCATGACCTGAGCTGCAGCCAGATGTTTAACAACTGAGCCACCCAGGTGCCCTCTCCAAACATTATACTTTAAATATTTACCTATATCATCAAATGAAACACTATTGTATTCATTTTCATTGCTTTATAGTCTTCCATTGTGTGATAACTTTACACTATGATCCAGAAGCTGAAGAACCTCCAGCCTTCAGGGTCCTCCTCTTCCCAGATCCCTTCCAAGGCTCTGGGAGGAGCCCTAGCCATGTGTTCACATGATCAAATATTTTTATATGATTTGCAAAAGTAACTTGTTATACTATATATTCTCATTCTAGCTATGCTTTTTCTTGCCTGACTGCCCTGGATAGAAGCTCCAGTCTAACGTTGACTAAAATTGGTGAGAGCAGACATCCTTGCCTGTGTCTGATCCTTAAGGGGATAGCTTTCAGTCCTTCATCACTGAGTATGATGTTTATCTGTGGGTTTTTCATGGATACCCTTTATCAGGTTAGGAAGTTCCCTCCTATTTCTGGGTGTGACTTTTTTTTTTTTTAATGAAAGGATGTTGGATTTGGTCGATGCTTTTTCTGCATCTATTGAAATGGTCATGTGGCTTTCATGATTGTCCTCATTCTTTTTGCTTGTTTGTCCTCATTCTTTTTTTTATTAAAGATTTTGTTTATTTATTTGACACAGAGAGAGACAGAGAGAGAGTAGGGGAAGTGGCAGACAGAGGGAGAGGGAGAAGCAGGCTCCCCACTGACCAGGGTGCCCGATGTGGGGCTTGATCCCAGGACCCTGAGATCCTGGCCTGAGCCAAAGGCAGATACCCAACAGACTGAGCCACCCAGGCACCCCTGTTTGTCATTCTTATATTTGCTTTCATACTAAATTCTTATCTGTAATTTTGTATTCTTCTACTTAAAAAGGGTCCCCCAAATTGTATGTTTCAGCCCCCCCAAAACTGACATCTCTCCCAGTATCTACTGTATTGTGTATGGCCCCTTGGGTTGTTGCCAGTTTGGGAATCTTAGGAACAGTTGCTGTAAATATTCGTGGTGCACAGGCAAATGCTTCTGATGTCAGCAGGCTGGGGCCAGGGACCCAGAAGAGGTCCCACAGGACCAGCCAAGAGGATTCCTGGCTGCGTGCAGGGTAAAAATCAAATGCAAGGGGCGCCTGGGTGGCTCAGTGGGTTAAAGCCTCTGCCTTCGGCTCAGGTCATGATCTCAGGGTCCTGGGATCGAGCCCCACATCCGGCTCTCTGCTCAGCAGGGAGCCTGCTTCCTCCTCCCTTCTCTCTGCCTGCCTCTCTGCCTCCTTGTGATCTCTGTCAAATAAATACATTTTTAAAAAAATCAAATGCAAGCCAGCAGGAGATGAAAGCAGAGTTTACTGAGGGTAGAGAGAGAGTCCAGGTTCAGAGTGTCTAGGAGACTCAGAAAGGAAAAAAGAGAGAGTCTCCTCTTTGCTTGAGATCTAAGGGTATTTATTGAAGACTATGGTCCAGTGTACATGTCCTCTCAAGCATCCAGAAACCGGCTGGAACAAAGACAAGGGCCCAGGTATTACTCCTTGGAGCTGGGAGGCTTGGCATTGAGATGGCTAGTGTGGGTTGTCTGGAATATGCAAAGGAGGGCTTCGTCCGGTCATTCTCAACTGGTCCTTGCTTAGATGTTAGCTAGTCTAAAGAAAGCATTAACTCGGGGTGCCTGGGTGGCTCAGTGGGTTAAGCCTCTGTCTTCGGCTCAGGTCATGATCTCAGGGTCCTGGGATCGAGCCCCACATCAGGCATCTCTGCTCAGTGGGGAGCCTGCTTTCCCCTCTCTCTCTGCCTGCCTCTCTGCCTACTTGTGATCTCTCTCTCTCAAATAAATTTTTAAAAAATCTCAAAAAAAAAAAAAAAGCATTAACTCTTTGTCTCCTCTAAGGAGGGCATATGCTGTTTGCATTACACAGCATGTGTATGTGGGTGTATGGCCTTAGCAGGAAGAGAAGCAGGAAAGGGAGCAAAACGTAGATTTTTACGGAGTCCTTTGGTTTCCTTATCTCAGTTCTACAGAGGTGGTCTGGGGGAGTAGAGTAGCTGCGTCAACAAGGCTAACGCTGAACTGACGTCCTAAACTGTTGTCACTTTACATTCGAACTGACATTGTCTGAGACTTCTTGTTGCTCCACATCCTTACCAACACTTGGTATTACCGGATTTTAAAATTTTAAAATCGTGTATATCACAATGGGGTGTGTAATGGTGACCTGTCGTGGTTTTAATTTATATTAGATTAAACCACATGAAATTGCCATTTTGTAGGTCAAAATGGTCAAACATAAACAATTTCATGATTCAACCCAACATTTCTCTGATGACTGTGGAAGAAGAGCATGTTTTCGTATATTTAATGGCTTTTTATGGAGTGCCCACTTAAGTATTTTGCTCATTCTTATAGATATGACTTTTCTGTCTGTAGGTCTTATGTACTCTGAATAGGAGCTCTATATCAATTGCATGTGTTGCAAATAAGCCTTCTAATCCTCTCAATGTCTTAATTTCAATGAGGTCAAATATGTCAATATTTTCCTCTATGCTAGTGTTCTTTGTATCCTATTTAAATCTTCCCCAACCGAGATCATAAAGATATTCTTTTTTTAAAAAAGATTATTTATTTATTTGACAGACAGAGATCACAAGTAGGCAGAGAGGCAGGCAGAGAGAGAGGAAGGGAAGCAGGCTCCCCGCTGAGCAGAGCGCCCTATGCGGGGCTTGATCCCAGGATCCTGAGATCATGACCTGAGCCAAAGGCAGAGGCTTAACCCACTGAGCCACCCAGGTGCCCCTGTACTCTCCTCTAATATTTTCTAAAAGCTTTATTAATTTGCCATCTATATTTAGATCTAAAATCCATTTGCAATCAATATTGCATATTGTGGGAGAGAGGGTTCCAACTTAATTTTCCATGTGGATAGCCAACTTTCATAGCACAGTTGATTGAAAAGATCATCTGAATTGCCACTTACATCATAAATCAAGTGTCAGATATTCACTTGTCTCTGTTGGTTCTACTGGTCAATCAATATACTGTCTTAATTAATATACTGTCCAATTAATATACTGTCTTAATCAGTTTTGTAATAAGCTTTGATAATTGATAAGGTGATTGTCTTCTTCAAAGTGTTGTAGCTATTTCTGTATTATAGAATCCACATGTCAACTTCCATAATTTATAAGCAGAGAGAAGCAAACCCATTACATTATTAGGATTGCACTGAGTCTATGTATGAATTTGAAGGATAACCAGTATTTTTACAATATTTTTTTCACATCCACAAATAACACCTATCTTCCAAATTACTTGGACCTTTCATATAATTTTTTCTATGGAAATCTTTTAATACTTATTCGTAGGTACTTTTGCTTTGTAGAAGTTGTCCTTTTAAATTTTTTTTGTTTTCTAACTATCCATTGCTAGTCTAAATAAATAGAATTAATTTTGGTATATTGATTTTTCAGCCAGCTATCTTTGGTAAACTCTTATTAATTCAAGTAATATAGCCGTTGGATTTTCTATGTAACAAATCATAGCAAAAGGACATTTACTCCTCCCCTTTCAGTGTTCCTTTTATCCTCTGTATCACTTTTTCACCAAGCTAGAGACCAACAATACAATGTTGACTGGAAATAGAAAACCAGGCATCCCTGTCTTATTCCAACTCTCAAAGGAACATTAGCTTAGTTTAAGCTCCCCCAGCAGCAGACCTAAGATGAGGATCCAAGTGCAAGGAGTTCGTTTGGGAGGTGGAAGGAAACATTGGTGGGGGTGTGGGGATGTGAGACAGAGGGAGGGAGGCCAGTAAAGGGGTATGTTATCAGGCTTAATTCTGCTGGGGTCAGGAAGCCAGGGTCAACTACCCATGTCAGAATGATCTCCCAGGATGTGAGGGAGCTGAAGTCTTCTTGGAGCCTTGGCAGTCTCTGGTTGGTCTCTGGGGTGGGGAACATTAGTTCCCTAGCACTTCCAAATGCCTCCACAGGGAAACTAGTCAAGCAGCAAACACACCCCGGGGGCAAAGAAGTGCTACTCTTGGCAGGTGGAAGTTGGGCCAAGTCTATGCAAGCGATCAAAGTGAGGGACATTGTGGGTTACTAAGTGTCTTCTATCAACACCGTCCACATTTTACTATTACAAAGAGCACTGGCAGTCCCCGTGGGATGGCAGTGGCTGCCTGAGCCCAGATCTCTCTGGACATCCTCCAAAAATCACCCAGTTCAACCAAAGGACAAGGAAGGAAATAAAAATACTCCTATCACATGTTTACGGCATACTGAGAAAATACTAGACTTCGGTGATCAAGGGCCACTGCCTGGTCTCGGAGATGCAGAAATCCGAGGACCCCATCGACACTAGGGGGCGCTCGGTTCCAAAGCAGCCTCGGAAAGGCTGGTAACCCCAGGGTGTTCTGTGCCAGTGTAGGTCACCAGCACACTGACACTAACATGTAAGACTGCGGGTGCTCTGGGGGAAAGCCATTAATTAGGCAAACTGTAAAGCAAAAAAGGGGATGAACAAACCCAAGAGGAGGAGCAGTAGGAGGAGGAGGAAGAGGAAGAGGAAGAAAGGAGGGAAAAAAGAGAAAGGAGAAAAGACAGAAATGGCAAGAAATTATTAACCAGAGAAGAAACACTGAATAATAAGACACTGCTTATAAAAGTTAATGAGACTGAGAGGGGCAGGGAAGGGGAACAGTGCTTGGGCCTTGTGCTGAGTGTGGAGACCTCACGGCACTGAGATGGGGTCCTGGACTCTTCTGGTAATGGCAGAACATTGAGGCCACTTCCCAGGAGAGAGGACCAGGGATGGGAGAAGGGACGTTCCAATTGTGGACGCACCTACCGGTCTCTGACTTCAGACATGGCCTTGAAGAAAGGAGATTTGAGATCAGGCCTCCATCCGCTGCCCGGAGCTGGGGCCTCCTCTACCTGCCCCCTCTTGCCCCCCTCTGCTCTGGTTCCAGAGGTCAAGCCAGGTTCAACTCCCATCCTTCCAGTCTCCAAAATAAGCACCACAGAAGGAGTCTGAGTGAGAAATTCACTTTAATACTCCAGCTTCAGCTCAGCTGATCACTTCTCAAGCCCAAGAGAAGTCTTTCCAAGAGGCCTCAATCCACTAAGAGGTTACGGCTCAGAGAAGGGAACAGCTCAAAGAAGCCCTAAAACAGAAAGCAACATGGGATCTGGAATCAGTGGAGGCCAGCTGGGGGTGCCCTATGGCGCGCCTCCCGCCAATACGGCCAAGCCAGAGGGCACGGTGTTCACCCACACCTGACAACTGCCCCAGTCCTCCCATCCCCCCAACTCCGTCCTCTCATTATCCGCTGGAGGCTGATCAGGGCCCCTGTGCCTGGAGAAGGGGGACCCTTCCTTTCCTACATGGTAGCCCCCAGACAGCCAGCTCCCGTCACCCAAACCGGCCCCCGAGAGACAGCAACGTGCCCGGCTGTCCTGAAGACAAGTGAGGCGGGAGTCACCTTGAAGAGGGTGAGGGTCTGGAGTACTCCCGAGGTACAGGCGGTCTCCCGGATGGAGTGCATGGCCAGCTGGGGGCTGCCTAAATCTAGAACCCGCAGCCCCAGCCGAGAAGCCAAGATAGGTCCGATGGTGGTTCCACAGGGAGAGTCATTCCGGACCATGAGATCCTAGGGAGGGAAGGAGAGGCTCATTAACCCCAAAGAGGGGCTGAAAGGTGCCCACTGGTGGGTGCCCCCTCAGAGAGTGGATGGGAACAGGAAGCCTACATTAAATGGCAGGCCCAAGGCACAGAATATTCTGGATTGGTCCCATTCTCTCCATCTGAACTACCGCCACTCTAATTCCAGCTACCACCATCTTGCCTTCCATTAAGAATCCAATCTCCACATAGCAGGGAGGGGAATTAAAAAAAAAAAAAATTTTAAAAAATGTACCGTTTCTATCAACCTCTTGCTTAACATACATTCTTTCCCTGCCCCCATACACACACAAAGAACATCATTCAGCAGCTTTAGTGTTTGCAGAAATATTGCTGTTGGCATGCTGAAACTATTTTCTTTATATTCTGGTACAGAAATAAGAAAATAGTAATATGACGTCCAGTATTAAGATTTTCAGCATGAGGGAACACAGAATTATAAAATCAAATAAATTAAGTAGTAACTATTATTTTTTTGAGTAAGAATTATAGTATTAACTCATGGTTTTCAAAAAATACATATTTTTTCCCAGCTATATCAACAGAAATGACCCCAAAGCACCGTCTCCCATGATAACAATGAACAGCCCCATGGTGCCTGACCATGGTCTCTAAAATCCCCATCCTTCCAAAACTGCCACGCCTGGGGAGAGAAATGAACAAGATGAGCCTGCAATTTCTTGCTGTATAGAAAGCAAGAACACTTTCGAGAGTCCCGTCAAAGGACACATGTTGAAAGGACTCCCATCAGCCAAGTTATGATCATCTGAGGATGAAATAAAGTGACTACAGGGGCGCCTGGGTGGCTCAGTCAGTTAAGCATCTGACTCCTGATTTCAGTTTGGGTCATGATCTCAAGGTCACGGGCTCTCAGGGCCATATGCTGGGCTCCGTGCTCAGTGGGGAGTCTCCTTGAGATTCAGTCTCTCCCCCTCCCCCTGTACCCCTCCCTCTGCACATGCGCACTCTCCCTCAAATAAATAAAATCTTTGAAAAAAAAATTACTAGGGGTGCCTGGGTGGCTCACTGGGTTAAGGCTCTGCCTTCGGCTCAGGTCATGATCTCAGGGTCCTGGGATCAAGCCCCGCATCGGGCTCTCTGCTCAGCAGGGAGCCTGCTTCCCCCCTCTCTCTGCCTGCCTCTCTGCCTACTTGTGATCTCTCTCTCTCTCTGTAAAATAAATAAAATCTTTTTTTTTTAATCAGTAATTAAAAAAAAATTACTACAGGCCATTGGATCCACCCTGAACCAATGAAAATCTGATTTAATATCAGAAAAGGAAAAGAAAAAAAACCCTATGTGTCCCCATTTGGAGTGGCTATTAACAAACCACAGCTTGAAAACTGGTTATTTAAGGGAAAGAACGAGCATCTATTGGGTCTCTCCAGCAGAAACCATATGTCATGATAACCAAACAGCCCTAGTGGATGGGCACAAAGTTCTGCCTCCCAGAAGAACAGCTACTCATATCTGCAAAAGGGAAGACTCTTGGAAGGGATTCAATGGGTGTCAAAACCATCAGGTATCTGGTAGATAGGGGACTTATCATTGGTATAGGTTACGGTCCAGCCAAAGGGGGAAAGCCTTCCTACGATGGCGGGATTGGAGGGCACCCCAATCACGTGCTCGATCTTATTGTCACTAAGGGTGACAATAGGGTGTCACTAAGGGTGGATCACCCAGATAATACGTGTATAATCCAACATGACGGACACACCGGTCATGATGTCTTCTGACCAAAGATGTCTAACCTGTAGCTACCAAGCCTTCGGGTATGAATTCCAATTTACAGGAAACACAGGGCCTAGAGGCACCAGCTAAACAACGCTACCAGGAAACAACCAGACAAATCCAGAAAGTGAGACATTATGTGGGATGATGAGCCTACATTTCTTCAACAAGTCAATGTTCTTTTATTTTTTTTAAGATTTATCTGGTGTTTTTTTTTTTTTTTTTGAGGCAGAGAGAGAGTGCAAGAGTGGGATGGACAGAGGGAAAGAGAACCCAAGCAGACTCTCTGCTGAATGCAGAGCCCAACACGGGGCTCAATCTCATGACCCTGAGATCAGTGGCTGAGCCAAAACCAAGAGTCCAATGCTTAATAGACTGCGTGACCCAGGCACCCCAAGTTGACGTTATTTTCTTTCTTTCTTATTATTTTTTAAAATATTTTATTTATTTTTCAGAGAGAGAGAGAGAGAAAGAGCGAGCGCCCACAAGCAGGGGAAAACGGTAGAGGGAGAAGCAGGCTGAGCAGGGAGCCTGATGTGGGACTGCATCCCAGGACCCTGGGATCATGACCTGAGCCAAAGGCAGATGCTTAACGACTGAGCCAGCCAGGTGCCCCAAGAATATTTTGGAGATAACTAGGGAAAACTGAAATTGTTTTGGGGGCGCCTGGCTGGCTCAGTTGGTAGAACATAAGACTCTTGATCTCAGGGTTGTGAGATCAAGCCCCACGTTGGGCGTAGAGCTTACTCAAAACAAACAAACAAACAAATCCCACAACAAACAAAAATGATCTGTGCATTAAGATTAGATACAAATTTGCTGAAACAAAAGTGTACTAGATGAAAAGGTAGAGAATACAGAGTAAACAGAAAGCAAACAATATATTCAAAATGATTACACTTTCTATAAAATAGGTGTTAAGTATATACGTATTAAAAAAATCTGGAAGCATATATGCTAATCTCTGTGGGTTCATGTTTTCTTATTTGTGTTTGTGTTTCCTGATTTTTTAAAGTATACATGTCCTGCTTCTGCTGTGAGTTTGATTAAAGAAATTCCCCCAATGTCTCCTCACTGCCTTAGAACACACAGACCCTCCTCCACGGCCTTGAAGGCCCTCCCCCCAACCCCACTCAAGCCCTTGCCCCGCCTCTACTCTTCTCTCTTGGTGGGAGGCTGCTCTGTCCCCTGAGGCCGAGGGAGCGCACTCCTGTGGGGAGTCTCTGTACTCATTCCCTCTTCGGGGATGCTCTCCCTGCAGACTCCCTCACAGCTGCCTCTCCCTGGGTAGTCAAGTCTCAGCTCCAAGTGTCACTTCCTCAGAGAGGCTTCCCCAAGAAGGGAACGGTCAGGTCTACATGGGGCAGGGAGGGGGAGGTGTGTGGCAGAGAGCACCCTGAGCTGGGAGACAGGAGGCAGGGGCTCTAGTCCTGACCCGCCAGGTTCTGCCTGCTCTGTGTCACCGGACCCCCTGCGCCCCAGTCCCTCATAGCTCCACCTATTTCTGACGACCTGAGCCATTGCCATGGCAAGAATGAAAATGAGCAGGTGGGAGTTCCAGTCTCCCCGGCCCAGGGTATGGGAGACACACACAGGGAGCTGGATGGGAAGAAAGGACTAAACCCACGTGCCATGAGCACACTGTACCTTCAGTTCTCACAAAAAGCTAGAAGAGGCATCATCATCAGCCCCATTTTACAGGTGTGGAAACGGACTCCGAGAAACGGAGTGCCTGGCCCCACAGCACACCCAGCACGATCCCAGCTCTGCCTGGATCCAAAACCCATTCTTCTCTACTGGAACCCCATCCACCAAAGGTAGGCTCCCCGGCGCTCCGCCTTCCACGGGGGCCCATCTGCTCATGCCCCCCACAACCCCATTCCCCCTAGCCTGTCCTCACAGGCATGGGCCTCACCTGCAAGGGCACCCCGACCTTACTGGCCACCTCTCGGATCAGGGCCTCTGAAACCGCATTCGAGGCATAGCGCTGCTTGCTGTTCACCTTGATCACAGGGCCCTGGGGAGGGGGAAACCAGGAAGCCAGGGTGAGGCACACATGGGGGGTGGGGGCAGGCCCACAGGAAAGGAGATGGGGCCCAGAACCAGCCAGGCCTTCAAGTCCCTAAGGAGAAACAGGAGCATCTCACCTTATGGAATAAGGGCCGGTGGTTCTCCTCATGCTTGTCCCTGTAGGAAACCAAGTCAAATTTGGGGATGGCAAACAGGAGGCGGGCCTCCCAACAGCTGCCTCTATCTATCCCCGGACAACATTCCTTCCCACCCACTGCGGTGGGACCTGAGACACATGCCAAACACAGTGTCCCAGGCAGCCTCTAGCAGCAGGCGGAAAGAAGTCTGTGGAGTCTATTTAACACACCCGGGTTGGGCATTACATGACTTTGACCCACCTGGGTCTTGGCGCCGTCAAAAGGAAGCCACCACTGACCTTCCTACCAGAATGAGGGGGAAGGCGAAGAGGAAGGGAAAGAGGCTGGGGCCTGGGGCCTGGGGTGGAGCCTGCAGGGAGGTTCCTGGGTCTGCAGCTGTGAGGACTGCAGGCCTGGCCCGGCAGACTCACAGGTAGTTGGGGTGCACGGCATGGGCCATGTCTGCGCTGATCATGTAGGACTTGGGGATGGCTTCCTCGAAGGCCGTCAGGTGCTGGAGTGAGGCTGAGATCCGGCGCAGCACCAGCTCTGTCAGCAACGACTGGGCCCCCTGAGCGCTCTCGGAGCCCACCTGCCAACAGCAGAGACTGGCTCTGGGGTCTGGGCTCAGGGGCCAGAGCTGGAAGCCAGGGAGAGGGGCCCCACGCCTGGAACCACCACTGGCCCAGGACCCCGCTGACTCTGGGGAGGAGGAATGCGGGGTGCTGTGAGCAACTGCCCCAATGCTGTGTCCCTGAAAACCTGATGGTGGGCTGGGACCGGACGGACCGGACGAATCCTAGGTCACGCCTGGGGCAGAAAGAGAACTTTCTGGGGGCTTCCTGCACCTGCCTCCCTTCCTCCTCTCCCGACCTTCACATCTGGGGCTCAGATGTGCTCCACCACGCTGGCCAATCAATCGTCTTTTACACACGTAACAGAGATTACTAACTATCCACGCTATCCTGCACAAGAAAACACCCAAACTGGAGCGAAGCACAGGACTACCCAGTTAGAAAGGACACTCCTAGCTTTCCCTCGCAGCTAAACATGGCCAGGACGATGGCGTTCTGTGGAACACAGGTAGCGAGGAATGCCACCTTCGGCTTGCGCCTTAAAAGGTTGGGCGCGTACTCTCCCTCCGCCCTTCCCTCTCATCCTCTCTCAGTATAGACAAGATGGCAATGGCGGGGGCTGGAACAGCCAGCCAGCCTGGATCCCAAGATGGAAGCCCAGGGCTCAGGACAGCAGAGACTTGTCCTGAACCGGTCCCTCTGACCTGTGCAGTCCCAGGGGAGAGAAGGACCCGTCTGTTCAGGATCTGGGACCTGAGAGGGCATCTCACGGGAGTGCGCAGAGCCAGGCCCCAGCATGCCCTAAGCCCTGGGCCTGCAGGATGGAGGGCAGAGTCCCCTGTCCTCGAGGAGCTCACTGTGTGGCACACGCAGCAATGTGGGCGGTATAGTCACACCTCCTGAAGCAGACTCGTGCTGAGCCAGGGCAGCCAAGGGCTAAGGGAGCACAGGCAGGGCCTTCCCATCTTTGTGGCTTCTAGAACAGCCCTGGCTTACAGCGGGTGCCTGGCACGAGCCGGTTGCGGGAAGCTTCACACAAGGGACCCTCCACAGAGCCCTCCACATACCTCTTCGTTGTCATAGAGCGCGATCATGCGCACGTGGGGCTCCGCGGCCAAAGAGGCAGGGGCCGAACAGGAGTCAATCAAAGCCTGTTTCAGGGAGAGCAAGAGCATCCTCCTCACTCCTCCTTCTTCCACAACCCCGCCCAGCAGCACCTGGCAGGTTCATGCTCCCTGCCTGCCTTTCCGTCACTACAGCCGTAATAAAGCGGGTTGGGGCTCTGACTGGCCTTCATCTCTTAGGGCTCTGCCTGGCACACGGGAGACCCTTTCAGCTGGGCTGGGAGAATTCCCCCCTTGAGGTGTGCTCCCATCCTTGCCTATGTGAAAGAAGGATGAATAAAATGCAGGAGAAGAATGGAGAAGCCTGGGAAGTCAAAACCACCACACAGAGCATATAAACTAGTCGGCTCCAGTGAAAAGATCAAGGTCCACAGAGGTGACAGGGACTCCATCAGGGGGACACAGCTAGCTGGCTGCAGGAGCTGACACAGGTCCCAGGCTCAGCCCTGGTCTCCATTATGGCCCAAAGCCTGTCTCTGAGAATAGGATGAGGGCAGGAGGGAGAGGTATGAAAAGAGAGAGAGCAGGAAGAAAGGAAGAAATAGAACTGCCTAGAGTAGAAAGAAGGCAGGGACTCTAAGGTGACCGGAAGGGACTGAGACGGGCCCCACAGAGACCCCCAAGGCAGGGCGAGCAGAGGGAAGGGGGTGATGCTGCCTTAGGAGGCCCTAAGGCCTCTCCCCGGAAGCAAAGGCTAACTCCTCACGGTTAGGAGACACTATGATGCCCCAGCCAGCCTCTCAACCATCTCCAACCCTAGCCGTGGCCCCTCCCCATGGTCCACCTAACACCAGCAGACGGAGGAGGTGGCCAGTGACCCTCTTAGGACCTGCTGGGCCTTGAGGCAGGCCCCGACCACTGCTTCTCCTGGCCGTGTCCCTGTCCGGGGTGCCCCCCCACCCGCCCCACTCACCTGCAGGGCACAGAAGCAGCTGTGCAGATTGTCCAGCCGAGGGGCAAAGATGAACTCCTCGTAGGCACCACCTAGGACCTAGAAAGATGGGACAATCAGCCCAACCTTCAACCCTCCGTCCCAACTCACGTGCTTCTTCCTGCTCCCAGAGGCCTGGGTTGGAGTGAGCCTCCTTGGCTCTGTGTGCAAACTCGTGCCATCCCCCTGCCCCCCAGCTTAGGGGACCAGAACCCTGCTGGGTGGGGCTGAGTGGACAATGGGGAATGGAGCTGGGTAGGAGCTGAGAGATGGGAGGGTGACGTCTATGGTTCCCACCAGTTCCCACAGGACCGGGAAAAGGGAGCCGAATGGACACAAGAAAAGCTAAGGAAATAAACAGAAGAGGAGACCAGCCCAGAAACAGTGCACATTCAAACAGGACCGAACGTCCGAAGATTTCACAACCGGGAGGGACTTGAAGGCAGGCACTAGAAAAAGGGGGGCTGCATCCAGGCCTTCTGCCCTCAGAGGGTCAGGGCCAGGGTGGGTTCAAAGTACAGAGCAAGGGGTGCCTGGGTGGCTCAGTGGGTTAAAGCCTCTGCCTTCAGCTCAGGTCATGATCCCAGGGTCCTGGGATCGAGTCCCACATCGGGCTCTCTGCTCAGTGGGGAGACTGCTTCCTCCTCTCTCTCTGCCTGCCTCTCTGCCTACTTGTGATCTCTGTCTGTCAAATAAACAAATAAAATCTTCAAAGAACACAGCGAGCCCCAGTAGCAGAAACTACAAGGTGTGGGGAAAAAAAATCTGTGGAGAGGCTGATCCCCAGGGCCCACGCACGGATCCAAGAAGGCAGGTCTGGAGGATGAAAGTGCCCTTTTGAGAACCACCGGCCTGGAGGCAGAGGGACATGGTGTCTACTGGGAAAAAGAGGGATGAGAGTAACCAGGGAACTGGCTGAAGTGGGATATACCGGGGCAGGCCAGGATCGCCGTGATCCCCACCCGTAAGTCCCTGCAGCCATGCCTTACCGCAGGCTGGGTGTCAGCAAGGCAGAGCTCCATCTCCAAGATATCCTCAGGGCTCAGTCCCAGATGGGCACAGAGAAGAGACATGAGGACCGAGTGGTGCCGGTCATCCTGCAGGGCAAAAGCATGCTGGGAGGAAGAAGGTCGCTCTCTCCCTCCTCCCCTTCTCCAGGGAATCAGTCCCTTCCCCTTCCTCCCCCCTTCCTAGGAGCAGGGGACTCTCTTACAGCAGCACTGACAGGCCCAGCCTCCGGAGTCCCCTTCTCCAGTTCCTCCTGGACTGCTGTGGCAAGAATGGGGACTCTGTGGGGAGACACATGAGGGAAGCTTGGGGCTAGCTGGAGAGCGTGGCACCCCTGAGCTCAGATCTCCCCATGGGAACTGTCCTTGCACCTCGATTCCCAGCTTCCCAAACGGCACAGCTAAGAGGACCCGCTGGTATCGTCAGCTGGGTCCCAAGAGTAGAACCTGGCTGTGGCCACCCTGAGGTAGTGCGGTCCCAGGTCCCATGGGAACCCTGCCATCACTTGGTGCCACAGCCATCCCTCCCGGTCACCACAGCCCTGGCCCCAGGCTCACAAGTGCATCTCCATGTTGGGCCCGAAGTTCTCGTTGACGTTGCGCTGCAGGTGGATGGCCAGGTGTGGGATGCGAAGGATGGGCCGCTCCACGTGCACCAGCCGCTGCTCCAGCCGGCCTGAGGTAGGGCACTGCGGCCCGCCAGGCCAGGTCGAACCCGGGTGCCTCTCAACCCCAGCAGGTTAATACCACCACTTCACCCACACGAACTAACATGATCCTCGAACCCACGCTGCCCCACTCTCCCTTCCCTGGGGGGCTCTCCACAGGTACCCCAAAGGAAGGTCATTGTCAATCTTCCGGCTGCTGGAGGTGAGAACCTCCCAGGTCCAACCCCAGTTCCCACCTTGACAATGACACGTCCAGCCAAGGTCAGGTCCCGGTCAAACCAGGTGCTCCAGATCCCACCACCATAGGTCTCCACGCCAACCTGCTGGAAACCCACCTGGCTGCGGCGGGACCGCCGTTTCACCTAAGTGTGAAGATGGGGAATGAGAAGTCAGAGAAGGCCAAATGGCAGGATTTGGACATGAGACAGACGGATGGAGGCCTAAGGACCAAAGGAAGAATATCGCTGACAGAGAAGGGCTCCAAGTGTAGAGGAAGGGGGCGACCAGTCTGCCCCGGTCTGAGGACAGAGCCCCCAGTTCGTACCTCTCCACTCCCTTTTGCTGTGGATTTCCCTGATGTCACCCCTACCCCAGTACAGCCTCAGTTCCTCACCCGGAGACAAGGGCTGTCCGTGTGGGCTCCAATGAGGCTGAAACCATTGCCAGGAACATACTGGCCTCCAACAGCAAAAGCGATGATCGTTGAGGAGTTCCTGGTCAGAAAGTACTGAGGGGTGGAGGGGGGGAAGATTGACTGATTATCTAAACAGCTGGCTCAAAGAACTTTGAGCCCCGGCCCAGGGACCTGCTTTTCTCCCCCCACCCCACCCCACGTACCTTGCTCTCCGGCTTGATATCCCAGCTCTCCGTCTCTTTGAGTTCATGGAAGCCAGCCTGGAGGAGGCGGCTGCGGCACTCGGCCACGGCTGTAGAAAAAGAGCTCTTTCATAGTGATGGAAGCGGGTTAGGAGGCTCACCGGCCACCACCCTCCTCTCCTGTCCTGGTCACTTACCGTGGAAAGGAGAGGGGCTCCGGTTCACGAACTTGAGGAGTTCCCGGGCCGCGGCCTGCACCGCCTCTTTGCGGGCCCTACCGGTCATGGCCACCTAGTGGAGGCGGGGTAGGGGGGCTGCTCAGACTCCTACCAGCTTTGGGACCCTTGATTTATATTATCCAGGCCCTGGGAACCACCTTCCCCCCACATGCCCCATCCCCGCGAAGTGATCGCTCCAGGGCTCGGACCTCTGCTTCCGCCCCTCTCCCCACCGACTGGACGCAGACGCCGGACCAAACCTCTTCCGCCGAAAGCTCTGGCCCTCCAGGCGAAGTATCAGAACCCCAGCAGCGCTCACCGCCCAGCTCTTCCAAGACGGCCCGCCTCCTAATCCGAGCTTTAGCCCGGCCCCCTAAGCCCCACCCCCACGTGCCCGCCCAGCCCAGAAATCCCGGTCGGTTCCGAGCTCCAAGCTTCCAGGCGGGCCCCTAATTCAAGAGCCGGCCTGCACTAAGGAGCCAAAGTCCTACTGGCCGGGGAATACCCCGCCTCCACGACCCCAGTCTTTAGCAGGCCACCCTTTTCCACCCCCCGGGAAGATCAGGTCACGGAGGCCGAACTTTCGGTTTCGCTTTGGGTCAGGCACAGCCCTCACCTCGGCGCGCTGTTGAGCTTAGGCCCGAGCGGGCTCCGAGCCGGGTCTGGGGTCGGAGTTAGAGCTGGGCGGGCGGTGGACACCTACCTGCATGGCCACCCACGCGTGGGCCAGCGTCCACTAGCCCTGCCCCCGTGCTCGGCCCGCCCCCCAAACCCGCCGCGCGCCCCGCCCCCGCCGCACCGTCTGCTCCGCCCCTCGCTAGGTCGCTCCGCCCACCCGCCCCGGCCGCGCCGTCTGCTCCGCCCCTCGCTAGGCCGCGCCGCCCGCCCCGCCCTCTCTGTCCGCGTTGGCGGCGGGGGCCCTCTGCTGCCCGGGAGGTGCCAGGGCAGCCGCGAGCCGCGCGCCCCCACGCCTGCCCCGGGTCAGAGAGTACCAGGAAAAACTCGCCCGCGCCAGCTCACCTGGTCCGGCGAGTACGGTACAGAGTGCTCTCTCTCTCCACAGGCACCCTTGTGATAATAAAAGCAACAGGGCCAGTGTTCATGGAGCGCTCACGGTGAGCTTTAGCTTTATGATAAGGCTTCACGTGTTACCTGGTTCTTCCCAGCTGCTCTATCAACTTTGTCCTTTCACTGTCCCCATTTTATACATGAACAAAACAAGTACAGAGACGAATCACCTGTCCAGGGCAGTAAATGGCAGAGGTGGGGTTTGGGCTCAATTAATTTGACCCCAGGGACCTGGAACAAGCCACTCTCAGATCTATGCTGGCCCTTTTTCATACGCACCTAGGTATGTGTTAGGTGCCCCTGGTAGTCCCTGAGGGATAGAGAAGTTAATGACTTGCCCAAGATCACACAGCCATTTGGATGCAACTAGAATTTGACTCCTATCTGCACTCTTCCCACGTCTTAAAACGACAAAGTGAAACCAACTCCACGTGTCCTTGGAGGCAATCCTAATATTCATATGTCAAGAGCAGTGAGCGGCAATTTAAAAAATCAAGGTACTCGCCTAGTCATAGATTCTGATCAGGACTCTAGGTGGCCCCTGGGTCCAAAACAAGGCCTAGCAACTCCAGGGATCACAGGTCAACAGCACAATCAACCCTTTGTATGCCGGAACAGGAAAGTTGGGAGAGGGGTGGGGAGCAGTGGGAGAGGCCCACTAGCTCTCAGTTCACAAGAGTAGGTATTGCAGGTGTTCAAGAATATACAGGTGGTGGGGTAAATTCATGGCATTCCCTAATTGTTCATTGAAATGTCATTATGTATAAAGTTTCAACGCTGAGTGGGTCATGGAGAGAACATTCTTTTCCTCTGAGAGCCAGAGGCTGGCTACTAGTGGGGAAGGGACATTTTCACAGACAGTGACAACTGCTGAAACAGGGGTACAATGTATAAGGGAAGGTCACTTAACTTAAAAAAATTGTAATGCTCTTCTGAGTACAAAAAAAGAGTACATGCTAATGTGAGAAATTCAAATATCATCAAAATGGGTAACTTAGAAAGTGAAATAAACCTTGGATAAATTGAACATCCATTCTTGATTAAAAAAAAAAAAAAAAAAACCAAAACGAAATCCTCTTTACAAGCCAGAAAGAGAAAGGGTAAAAGCATAACTGCAGAAATTAGTGGGGAAATAACAAAAGTGCTCCTTTCAAGTCAGAAATAAGACACTGGTGAGCTTTACTGCTGTTATAAACATGGAAAAGTAAAATGTCTCATTACTTATAGATTATTTGGTTACCTAGAACCTCTAAAAATATAAACTGACAAGCTATTTGAACTAGTAGGAGGAGTGGCCTGATTTTATTTTATTTTATTTTTTTTTAAAGATTTTATTTATTTATTTGACAGAGATAGAGATCACAAGCAGGCAGAGAGGCAGGCAGAGAGAGGGGGAAGCAGGCTCCTCACTGAGCAGAGAGCCCGATGTGGGGCTCGATCCCAGGACCCTGAGATCATGACCTGAGCCGAAGGCAGAGCCTTAACCCATTGAGCCACCCAGGCTCCCCAGTGGGCTGATTTTAAAAGTCATCAGCTTTCCTGTGCAATAATCAACTAGAAAATATACTAGTAAAAGGGTCCTATTTACAAGAACAAGAAATACTATTAAATTTCTAGGAATGAGGGGCACCTGGGTGGCTCATTCTGTTAAGCATCTCCGTTTGGCTCAAGTCATGATCCCAGGGTCCTAGGGTCAAGCCCCACATCAGGCTCCCTGCTCAGCGGGGAGTCTGCTAGTCCCTCTCCTCCTGGCTTGTGCTCCCTTTGTTTCAAATAAATAAATAAAATCTTTAAAAACAAATAAATTCCTAGGAATGTGTATGAGAGAGACTTGGTCTCATTGTAATCAGGGAAATGGAAGTTAATAGGAGATACCATTTTTGATTTGTCAGATTGGCAAAATGAAAAAGATTGGTCATATGAAGCGTGGGAGGTGGTCTGGGGAAATGCATGCCTTTATACTGATTTCTGTGCTATAATTAATCTCTGGGGCTGGTTCTAAGCTACCAACATAAGCTGAGTGTGGAGTTGGGAGGAGACACACAGAAGCGTGCCACTGGGTAGATTTGTACCCTACGGAATTTATAGACATAAATAACCTTAAGAACATAGATTGATAATAAAATGGCTAGGAAAGTGATGATTTTTGAGTATTCGTTATCTGTTTGCAATATAATTTAAGTTTACATAACTGAATTTTTTTAATGAGTGCTACGTTTAGTGACAGGATCACAAAATTCCTTGGCAATTTGATAGTCATTTTCATGGGCTCGTCCAGGCCAGCTCTGACACACAACTTCACTCACACCCTACATCTTTGTTCCTCACAGTGTGATTTCTTGACCAGCAGCATCTTTCAGCATCTCGGCAACTTTCTAGAAATGTAGAAAGAACCTCAGGGCTTACCCCAAACCTATCAGATCATAATCTGCATGTTAACAAGGTCCCTAGATAATCTGAAGGCAAATTCAAGTTTGAGAATGCCATGTGGCAGTTAAAAAACAATGAGGTTAATTTTTATGCACTATCATAGGAAAAAAAGTGCTGAGTATATTGAGTGAATAAAAAAACAGTTTCCAAAATACGACTTACAGGGCAGGAGCATTTAGGTATAACTCACATAATGAGCCAAATGTCTGGATTTTGTGTATGTATGTGTGTAAGTACATGGAAACAGGTTTGGAAAGAGAATGGGATTGCATTGGTTATGAAATGGGGGGGGTGTGTTTCAAGTGTGGGAACTTAGCTATCCAAAAAACATTTCTGAGAATCTTCTTGCCCTTAACCTGCTGAGAAAATCTTCCCCACCAGTCCGTAGCTGGTGTTCACGAGGCTACCATCACTCATTTCTGTTTGGCTGAACAACTATTAAAGTGCAAATGCCTGTAAGTTACCATAGCAATTGGTAACACATACTTCAGTGTGCCTTCGTTTGATATACATGTCCTTTCTGATCCCTCAGTTTGTGAGAGAAGCTTCCTAAGTAGCAATTTGTCACATAATTTCTAAGAGTGATTTGAGATACCGAAGACCAAAGCAATGGTGTAAGGAAGAGAAGGTGCATGTGTGTGTGAGTGCGTGTGTGTGCGCTGTCCCTCTCTGCAAAAAGGATCTTGATTTCCTGATGGCCAGACAGCCCTGGGTATCTCATTGCTGGTAGATATCTTGGTTGTTTAAATGCATGAATAATTTGCTTCTGGACATAATGGTAGGAGCGTGCATAGGATACAACATGGTATGTCCTTCTTCAGTGTCATTGGAAGGACACTTGTTTCCAACACATGTCTTCTGCTCAAGTTCTGTTTTCATGCAAGACTCAACTGATCAAGAACTACAAATCCCAGGATGCCTTGAGGTGAGCAGCTTCAGCAAGATTGTAATTTTCAACCAGTTATGTTCCAGGAGGGAGGCTCCTGGGTGGCTTGAGTGGTCAACTCCTGATTTTGGCTCAGGTCATGATCTTGGGGTCCTGAAATAGAGCCCTGTGTGGGGCTCTGAACTCAACGCAGTCTACATGTCCCTCTCCCTTTGCTCCTCCCCCTGCGCGCGCTCTCTCTCTCTCTCTCTCTCTCTCTCGTAAATAAAATCTTTTTTTTTTTAAATGTACTTTGTGTGGTTAAAAAGAATCCAGCACTTTTATAGGTGCTGATAGGGAACAATTTCCAAGATATACTAAATGAAAAATCAAGGTGCAAAATATCAGTTATGGTATGTTCTGTGTATAAACATGCAGACACACATATATATTCTTATACATTTAAAAGTGGTCACAAGAAAATAGTAACTGACTCTAGGACGGAGAAATTTTGGCTAAAGTTCTGTGGTAAGAGAAACACTTCTCTTTTCCTGTAAATCCTTTTGCACTTTTTGAATTTTTTTCTATATCCATCCACATATTACCTACTTTTAAAACTAAATAGCAAATTTAAAAAGTAATAGGTGGAAAGATGAATCGTTCTCTTAAGTACTTTCTGCGACCGAAATTTTGTTTTCTTCTGTACCCCTACTGATTTAGTAAGCAATTTGTTGGTTGGCATTTATCCCTAAAACCTTCAGTTTAAAAATGCCCACAATAAGGGACCCTTGGGTGGCTCAGTAAGTTAAGCATCTGCCTTGGCTCAGGTCATGATCTCAGGATTCTAGAATTGAGCCCCACGCTGGGCTCCCTGCTCTGTAGGAGTCTGCTTCTCCCTCTGCCTGCAGCTCACCCTGCTTGTGTGCTCTCTCCCTCTCTCAAATAAATAAATAAAAACTTTTTAAAAATGCCTACGTAAAACTGTATTACTTCTCATTTGGAAATTGTGTCCACATGTGGAAGGGGAAGCAGATGGGATACTTCTTTTGATGTTGATATTTATAAAAAAAATAAACTGGGGGTGAGATAGGGAACGCTTCTGGAAAAGGTACCCAACTCTTATTAATTCTTCACTTACACAGAACTATGAACAATTGATCCTGTACGCGCCCCCCCCGACCCCCCCCACCCCCCGCTCTAGGCTCTGCTTCCCTCCCACCCAGCATGTCATCCACTCAGTTGTCTTCATCATCCCCATGCCTTGCCACTCTGCCTTTGCTTACTTGTCTGGCAAAAACCCAACCCTGATTGCAACAGCTTCCCCGCTGCTCCGTGTCTGCACCTGGCACACAGTAGTGATACAATAAGTATTTATCCAATGAATGAGATTTTAAAAAAATTCTTTGTGAAAATTTGCCCTCAGAGAATACTCCCCAGCAATAAAAAGGACCAGAGTATTGAAAACCGCTACAACTTGGATGGATTTCATGAACATTATGCTATGTGGGGAAAAAATGACAAAATTATAGAACTGGGAGGACGAATTAGTGGTTGGGCCACAGTTAGGGAGGATGGGGGGCTAGATGTGACTGTAAAGGAGTAGCATAAGGATTATCTTTGTGGTGGGGCACCTGGGTGGCTCAGGTGTGTTAAGCAGCTGCCTTCAGCTCAGGTCATGATCCCAGCGTCCTGGGATCGAGCCCCACATTGGGCTCCCTGCTTAGCGGGAAGCCTGCTCTTCTCTCTCTCCCACTCCCCCTGCTTGTGTTCCCTCTCTCACTGTGTCTCTCCCTGTCAAATAAATAAAAATCTTAAAAAAAAATTCTTAACAAATATTGGCAAACCCTTTAAAAAAAGGATTATCTTTGTGGTAGCAGAATCGTTCTCTATCTCGATTAGAATAGTGGTTGCTTGATACCACAGGTGTGATACAGCTAACATGCCGGGCACCAAATTAAGTTTGCATTTCAGATAAAGAATAATTTCCTAGTGTAAGTATGTCCCAAATATTACATGGGAAATCCATCCATTAAAAACGAAACAAGACCCAAAGACAAAATTTAACTGAGCATCCTGTATTCTTGTTTGCTAAATCTGGCAATCCTAGTTAACAGGGCATAGAAATATCCACACACCGTGGTTATTTAAGATGGGACCATGGAGGGAAAGTGGGTGAAAGGTACCTCCCCGTACTATTTTTTGCAACCTCTTGTGAATGATAATTATTCCAAAATTAGAAGTTTTTTCAATGGCTCTCAAAAGAAAACCAACTGTCCCCGTTGGTGATAAACACAGAGATAGAGGAAGCACAGGCTTTATGTTTTACGGACCCTTGTAAACTTTTGGCCCTTCTCCAGGGTCTTAAAATGCATCCCCTTTCCGATGTCAGCGATCTCACCGAGGTCACTGACGGTGTAACACAGAGGTTCTGTGTGGCCGGGGCGGGTCTTGGGATCACGCCGGCCCGTGCTCAAGTACTGGCTCCTCCCCTGCTTAGCTGGGAGCCTTGTCTGCACTGGGGATGCTGGACCCAGCGCACACCTGCACACCCCGTGCCTCTTTCCAACTCTACGTTCAGGGACAGGGGGCTGGTAGCTTGAATCCTGCCTGGGAGGATTTACACTCCCCAGATCAGCAGACACTACAAATCAGGGTTGTTGTTTTTTTTCTTCTTCTTTCAAAGAGAGCTAGTTATTACCCACATGCCATCACACCACAGACATCGAGCCTCAGTCGACAGGTCTGTCAAATGGGGAGAGGCAACAGTAGTAACTGCATGACGTTAGGAAGAGTAAGTGAGATCCAGAATGTTCTATGATTAAAAAGTGCCTGGAGGGTTCCTGTCGTTAAGTTTGTCAAATCCTAAGTGAATGATAAATGTTACCATTTGTTACTGTTTCTTTCATAGTAAACTGCTCAATCTAAGGGCACCCTTAGGCCTTACTTATCCGGATATCTTTAGTGACTGGTTCAGGGCCTAACTCAGCAAAGTGCTATATAAATGGTCGCTAAATTCAGGAATAAATGGCAGATAATAGTGACTCGAGGTTCTCTACACCTCTGGGAAATGTGCATTTTATCAGAGGCCTTCTAGGGCACGCTTCTTTTTTTTTTTTTTTAAGATTTTATTTATTTATTTGAGAGAGGGAGCGATCACAAGCAGGCAGAGAGGCAGGCAGAGAGAGAGGGGGAAGCAGGCTCCCCACTGAGCAGAGAGCCCGATGCGGGGCTCGATCTCAGGACCCCAAGATCATGACCTGAGCCGAAGGCAGAGGCTTAATCCACTGAGCCACCCTGGCGCCCCTAGGGCACACTTCTTGATCTTTAACCTGATTTTCTGGCTGGCAGGGAGGGCTAGGGAGCACCCATATCCCCCAGGATACTGTCTGCAGACCTGGCCATGATCCCCAGGGCTTCGATCCTGGCACTGCCCCCAGGTGATGGAGACAGGCCTCCCGTCTCCTTCCTCCTGGAGCCAGGATGGGGCATTTCTGGCTCTGAGCCGTCTGACTAGAGGTCATTTTATCCTTGCTGGATTTGTCCTGTTTATTTTAGTGAACAGGGCTGTTTACTTTCAGTTTGTATTTCTAGGGGTGCTTGCTCATTTTGCTTCCCTTTTATTTACTTTTTGCAAGCACTTGGGTTTGAGTAAATATGTCTATAAAGTTCCAGGGACTGGGTTATTCTGTGTCTGGTATTTTAATGGCCTTTAAACAGTGTCTGCTCAGGTAAGCATTTTATGGGTGGATCGAAAAGATAGAGAATTCTGTTCTTAGTGGCCTCTGATTCCTTCCAAACTGACAGCCAGCCACCAGGAGCCTGTGAATCATGGCTTTTCATCAGTAATAAAAATATCAAAACCAACACCCATCTCAGACCGAGAAACTGACACACTCTGGTCAGCCAGACTGCCTGGTATTTAAAACCAGGACAACAAACAAGCAAAAGAACAGAAAAACCCCCCAAAACCAAAAACCAAAAACTGAAAAACACCGGGGCAACGGGGCAACGATTACAGTAAGAATTACCTAGAGTGTTTTTTAAAATGCAGATTCATGAACCCCATGCTTGACAGTTCTGCTTTGCAAGATTTGGGCTGAGACTCAGGAATGTGCATTTTTAACCTGTGCTGCAAATTCTATCCTTAGATCGCCCTGAGAAACACTAGTCTAGATTCTCAACAACACTAGTGCCAATGGGTGAGCCGCCCTTGAGGATAGCGCCTTGTGGTGGGGCACCACGGAGAGAAGCTGGGGGCCTAGACGGGGCTGTTTGGAATGATTCTGTCAACAATTAGCACCCTGCTCCTCTAAAGTTAGCCCAGAGAGGACACGGAGCATTGAGCCAGTAAGCCTCTCGCTTAGGGTCTAATTTGTCAGCAACTTGAGGGCAGGGGCTGTATCTCCCTCCTGTTACTATCCCCCACAATGCCTAGGATGATGCTTGGCTTACAGGTTGGTACCTGCTCTGGCTGGGACACTCCCACCCAAGACAGACCTAGAAGACAGGCCGGTTACCTCAGGGTAGCCTGGGAGCCAGTTGTTGGGAATGGACGTGGCGGAGAGGCTGAGCGCCATGGTCGCCTGCTCACCTCCTCCCAAGCTGGATGGAGTCTGTCAGAGGCTGAATAGATGCCTGGGGGTGGGGGGGTGGCTACTGCCTTTTTTTGCCAGCTCCTCCCCCGCCTCTGCCCCTCTGCTCCAATGCCCAGAGTCTTCAGTCCCTGTCCCCCTGGGGCCCATTGTGACATCATCAATGCAGTTGGAAACAGCGAGTCCCTCACAGCGCAGCTGAGCCTCAGGCTAGCCTCTAGTGGCCAATGTCTACATGGAGACCACTGACCTGGGTGGGGGGGGGGGTGTCCTATATCCCAGGAAGCCGCAGACAGACTTCCTTCTTCACTTGAAGAATTCCACTTCTCCTTCTCTATCTGGACCCCTTTGTTTCCCTTCCTGGGGAGTGTGCTCATTAGTTCATTTGTGAAGATTTACTAATTTATCCTCCATTTCCTTCCCCCCAACCCTCCCCCTCACCAGAAGGTGAGCTCCGGGAGGGCCTGGCCCATATCTGCTTTTCACTGCTGGATCCCTCGTGCCTAGCACAGAGCCTGATACATAGCAAATGCTCCATAAATGCTTTTCGGGTGCAGGAGAGGCTTCACTGACTCCGGCCAGCGGGTCCTTTAATCACTCGACAAGCAAGCTTTGTACATCCATTGTGGGTCTGGCTCTTGTCAACCTAAACAAGTTCTTTTCTGCCCCCAGGATCCCCCAGCCCGGTGGTGGGATGCTGGAGCCACGTCCTTTGTAACACACCCGGACAAAGGCGCTCTCCCAGCTCTGCGGAGATGCAGCTGCAGGCAGGATTGCGCTGTGCTCATGACAGGCTCTTAAGCCAGAGAAATGGGCTGTGGTCTGGCAGGATTTCCCCTGCCCGATTCAGGGAGTCCTACCTGCCCCGAGGCCTCTGCCTCTGCCTCGGCTGACAAGCTCGGCTGCTTGTTTGTGCTAACATTACAGCGGGTGCTTCTATGGGAGCAATCCATAAAACACCATTTACAGCCATAACTAAACCACAAAATCAATCCCCAGTGTCCACTCTCATCAGCAAACATGCTTGGAGGGCCTCCTGAGGGTTCCACAGGAGGGGCAGGGATGAGTGAAACGAGGACTCAGGCCCAGGGGGCTTCTAATCTCCCTCGGGAGACACACCCCTTAGGGATGAGCCGATTAAGAAAGCGTGTAAGCCAAGTAGTAAACGAAGGCTCTAGAATTGCACTGCCCAGGAGAGTAGCCACTGGCCGATGTGGCTCCTGAGCCCGCGGAGGGTGGCTGTCTGAATGGAGAGGTGCCACACATATAAAATAATATAAACATCAGGTTAGAAAAAAATGCACATCTCAATTTTAAAACACTGATCACACATTGGAATGATAAATTTTGGATACCTTGACTTAACGTACTATATTATTAAAATTAATCTCACCCTGGGTTGCCTGGGTGGTGCAGTTGGTTAAGCATCTGACTCTTGGTTTCGGCTCAGGTCCTGACCTCAGGGTCATGAGATCGACCCCCACCATGGGCTCTGCGCTCAGCCCAGAGTCTGCTTGTCCCTCTCCCTCTGCTCCTCTCACTTGCACACGCTCGCTCGCTCTCTCAAATTAATAAATAAAATATTAAAAAATAAAAATTAACCTCACCTGTTTCTTTTACCTTTTACAAATGTGGCTGCTTGGGGCGCCTGGGTGGCTCAGATGGTTAAGCATCTGCCTTCAGCTCGGGTCATGATCTCCAGGTCCTGGGATCGAGCCCCGCATTGCATCAGGCTCTCTGCTCAGTGGGGAGCCTGCTTCTCCCTCTCCTTTTGCCTCTCCCCTTGCTCGTGCTTTTTCTGTTTCTTTCTCAGATGAATAAATAAAATCCTTAAAAATAAATAAAAATAAGTTAAAATGTGGCTGCTGGAATATTTAAAGTGACATAGATGCGGCTGTCATGACACTTCTGTTAGATGGGTCCAGGCGTGGAGGGGACCCAAAGATGGGCCAGTAGCCTGCGCTGAGGCACTGGGAAGAATTCTAAGGAAATGGAACTATTAGGAACAAACAAGGGGTGGGAAGGGACGGGAAGACACTTGAGAGGTTTGATCATGAAGGGAAAGAGGGAGGATGACAGCTCAGGAAGGCAACAGAGTCCCAGGAACAATGCACACATCGCCCACCAGCTCTTCCTCCCCCACCTGTCATCTTCCCAACAGACGAACCTTGGGTGCCTCCAGTCACCAACCACCACCCCCCCGCCCCCATGCAATGACTCTAGAGTAAAGCTCCTTTCTCTCCATCCTGGACAATGGGGAGTTGGCCAGCCGTGGCCAGTGATCTGGGTTTGGATAGTAAGTATCAGGTAAGTAAATTCCCTATCCAGGCCGTTCGGCTGCTTGTTTGTGCTAACAAACTCCCATCAACCCTCCCTGACTCCCAGCCCTGGGCCCTGGGCAATGGGCAACGGTGAGGGAAGAGAGGGGAGATCAGGGACCCCGGGGCAGGTGGAGCTGGGGGGTTGGTCAGCATTTGAGGTGGGGAGGATTTCTCAGGGGACCAGAGTGGCCCAGGAGGGGGAAGTCAGCCCCCAAACCTGGCCAGACAAATCTTCCTCTTTAGACGTATTTCATGAAGGGAAATCAGGCAGCTTGGATCTGATATTCTCGCCTCTGCCCTCCCACTCAGCCGCACAGAGAAGCCGTAAACACTCAAAGGCAAGGATTAACTCTGCATGTGGTGTCTGGGACATTGTGAACAACTCTCCGTGGCTGTGTGTGTGTCTGTGTTGGATCGATCTTTTTAACCCCAGCACCTAGGACGCGAAGCTTGGCACACAGCCAGTGTTCAGTAAATACTGATGGGGAAAGGAAGAAAGGGAGGGAGGGAGGGAAGGAGAAAGGGGGGAAGGAAGGAAGGGTAAATAAATGACAAATCTGTCAAAGCATAGAAGCAGCTACTTGGAATGGGCTATACTTGGTCTGTGCTAGATTTCCGAATGTGGGTAGCAAGAGGGGTCTCTCACAGGCCAGATACCAGTGTCCAAGTCAGAGCAGAACTGGTGCCCAGCGCACAGCATTCCTCCATCCTATCTCCCTGCTGCAGAGCCCTGCAGGGGCCACAGAGCCCTGGGCCCGCAGGTTTTGAGAAATAGTGTATATTCAGGCCATAGCCCTTCCTGGGCTAAAGCTCTGCCCCTGGACTCGTATCCTATTAAGTAATTCTTTAAAGCCCCTTAGGCCTCTGTAAAAGGAAAGATAATGTGAAGAATTTCAGAAGGGTTGGAAAAGCCTGGCTGGGGGTGGGGCGGAGATGGGGCTGAATTCCTTCCTGGACCAGCAAAGGAAGGGCGCCCCAAGCTCCTCAGGAAACCCGCAGTTTTCCCTTATGGCCACTGGAGGGCACTTCAACCCTGAAATACCAGCTCTCGCCCACCTGTCATCTTCAGAGAGAAACGTTTTTAAATTATCCCAGTGATGGTTCTCCTGTGTCGAATATCCAATACAGTGCTAACGCTTTTAAAAAAAAATACCTTCTCATTTAACAGCCACTACACTTGTGAGTTATCTTGGCTGTTTAGGAAAAACTGTTTGCTCGGCTAAATACCATTTGGGTGTAAGAACTTGAATCCAAGCCCCTGTGTACCAACCATAATTAGTGAATACAAGGGGTGCCTGGCTGGCTCAGCGGGTGAAGCATACGACTCTTCATCTCGAGATCTTGAGTTCAAGCCCCACCTTGGGCATTGAGATTACTTGGAAAAAACAATGAATGCCCATGGAAGTGACAAGGAGGCTGGCTGAATAGATTCCTAGAGACAAGTGCGTGCCGCCGATGTCATTACTGAGCAATTCACACAGATATGAAATTGAAAGATGCCTTACAATTTGTACACTTCACAGGGCCAAGCTTTTTTCCCCCGAAATGATGTTATGAAGTAAATGACGCGTTTCACAGTTCATGGGTGTCTTAACTTGGAGGAAATGGTCATTGTAATGTAAGGCAGAAAAAGATAATTTTCATTTAATACTGAAATAGCACTTGCAATCTACCCAGAACTGTGCTAAGCACTTTATTTACATAAAGTAACTCAATCAATCCTCACAGCTGGCCTCTGAGGCAGGCACTGTTATGATCCCCGTTTACAGATGAGGAAAGAAGAGGCTCAGAGAGGTGGCACGGCTAAGAGGCAGAGCCAGGTTTAGGGACCCAGGCAGTCTGGTCCCAGAGTCTCTAGTCTGGAATTGGGGAAATCAGGCTGGAGCTGGCTTTGAGAGAGGAGGTGTAAGAGTTCCGCGGGAAGAGATGCACTTTTGGGGAGAGGGTGTTCCGGGCACACGGTAGGGCATTAACGAAGGCCCAGAGGTGTGAAAGGTTAGGAGTCAGGCTAGCCTCCCGATAAGGCTATGGGGAGGCCCAAGGGCAGAGGGCGTCGCAGCCAGAGCTCCCTGGGGCCTCCTAGGGGTGGGAAGAAGAGAGGCACCACAGGGGCCCCGCCGTTGGGGGGGTGGTGCTCTAGGGCAGGGAAGAGCTGAGGCCACCCCGCCCCCGCCCCTCTTCAGGGACTGGCGTTTGGGAAGTGCAGTGTGTGCTCTGGAAATGGTCGGATTGGATTACAGGGAAGATTAAAGGAGCTAAATTGGGCCT